>CAXDIO010000180.1:12500-204658 GCA_963989345.1 Clangula hyemalis
CCCTAGACCCCGGCTCGGGCAAGGTCCCCAGCCCTGGGAACGAAGTTCCATTCCGCACTCCTGCCCCGCGTCCACAGGTAGAGTCGTGTCCCCGGATAGGGTCCCAGGTTCCATACCCTACACCGGCTTCTAGTGCAAGGGTCGTGTAGGGTCCCAAGCCCCGGGTACCAGCTTCGATTCCTTAAAACGGCCCCTAGGCCACTTGTACAATCGTGCCCCGGACATGGTCCTTGGTTCGATTCCACGCACCGACCCCTAGTCTCCGGCTCGGGCATGGTCCCCAGCCCTGGAAACGAAGTTTGATTCCGCACTCCTGCCCCGCGTCCACAAGGTAGAGTCGAGTCTCCGACTAAGGTCCCATGCTGGATTCCCCACACCGGCTTCTAGTGCCACGGTCGTATAGGGTCTCCAGCCGCGGGTACCAGCTTCGATTCCTTAAAACGGCCCCTAGGCCACTGGTACAGTCGTGCCCCGGATAGGGTCCTTGGTTCGATTCCACGCACCGACCCCTAGTCCCCGGCTCGGGCAAGGTCCACAGCCCTGGGAACGAAGTTCGATTCCGCACTCCTGCCCCGGGTCCCCGGGTAGACTGTTGTCCCCGGATCGGGTCCCAGGTTCCATACCCTACAGCGGCTTCTACTCCCAGTGTCGTGCATGGTCCCCAGACCCCGGTCAATTTTTCGATTGACCGTATCGGCCCAAAGACCTCTGGTAGGGGAAGAGTCCCCAGCCCTGGAAACTAAGTTCCATTCCACACTTCTGTCCCAGGTCCCAAGGTAGAGTCGTGTCCCCGGATCGGGTCCCAGGTTCCATACCCTACACTGGCTTCTAGTCCCAGTGTCGTGTAGGATCTCCAGCCGCGGGTACCAGCTTCGATTCCTTAAAACGGCCCCTAGGCCACTGGTACAGTCGTGCCCCGGATAGGGTCCTTGGTTCGATTCCACGCACCGACCCCTAGTCCCCGGCTCGGGCAAGGTCCCCAGCCCTGGGAATGAAGTTTGATTCCGCACTCCTGCCCCGGGTCCCCGGGTAGACTGTTGTCCCCGGATCGGGTCCCAGGTTCCATACCCTACACCGGCTTCTAGTGCCAGGGTCGTATAGGGTCTCCACCCGCGGGTACCAGCTTCGATTCCTTAAAACGGCCCCTAGGCCACTGGTACAGTCGTGCCCCGGACATGGTCCTTGTTTCGATAACACGCACCGACCCCTAGTACCCGGGTCGGGTACGTTCCCCAGTCCTGGGAACGAAGTTCGATTCCGCACTCCTGCCCCGGGTCCCCGGGTAGACTGTTGTCCCCGGATCGGGTCCCAGGTTCCATACCCTACACCGGCTTCTAGTCCCAGTGTCGTGTAGGATCTCCAGCCCCGGGTACCAGCTTCGATTCCTTAAAACGGCCCCTAGACCACTGGTACAGTCGTGCCCCGGATAGGGTCCTTGGTTCCTTTCCACGCACCGACCCCTAGTCCCCGGCTCGGGCAAGGTCCCCAGCCCTGGGAACGAAGTTCCATTCCGCACTCCTGTCCCGGGTCCCAAGGTAGAGTTGTGTCCCCGGATCGGGTCCAAGGTTCCATACCCTACACCGGCTTCTAGTGCAAGGGTCGTGTCGGTTCTCCAGCCGCGGGTACCAGGTTCGATTACTTAAAACGGCCCCTAGGCCACTTGTACAGTCGTGCCCCGGACATGGTCCTTGGTTCGATTCCACTCACCGACCCTTAGTCTCCGGCTCGGACATGGTCCCCAGCCCTGGGAACGAAGTTCCATTCCGCACTCCTGTCCCGGGTCCCAAGGTAGAGTCGTGTCCCCGGATAGGGTCCCAGGTTCCATACCCTACACCACCTTGTAGTCCCAGTGTCGTGTAGGGTCCCCAGCCCCAGGTCACTATTTCGTTTGACCGTATCGGCCCAAAGACCTCTGGTAGGGGAACAGTCCCCAGCCCTGGAAACGAAGTTCCGTTCCGCACTCCTGCTCCGCGTCCACAAGTAGAGTCGAGTCTCCGACTAAGGTCCCAGGTTGGATTTCCCACACCGGCTTCTAGTGCCAGGGTCGTGTATGGTCTCCAGTCCCAGGTACCAGCTTCAATTCCTTAAAACGGCCCCTAGACCACTGGTACAGTCATGCCCCGGACATGTCAAGGTCAGGGTCAGGGTCACGGTAAGAAATAAAGTCAGGGTCAGGGTCATTGTCAAGGTCAAGGTCAAGGTCAGGGTCACGGTCAAGGTCAAGGTCAGGGTCAGGGTCAAGGTCAAGTTCAAGGTCAATTTCGGGGTCAGGGTCAAGGTCAAGGTCAGGTTCAGTATCAGGGTCAGGGTCAGGGTGAGGGTGAGGGTGAGGGTCAGGGTCAAGGTCAAGGTCAGGGTCAGGGTCAAGGTCAAGGTGAGGGGTAGGGTCAAGGTCAAGGTCAAGGTGACGGGTAGGGTCAGCGTCTTGGTCAGGGTCATGCCAGGTGCAGGGTCATTGTCAGGGTCAGGGTCAGGGTCAAGGTCAAGTTCAAGGTCAGGGTCAGGGTCAGGTTTAGGGTGAGTGTCAGGGTCAAGGTCAGGGTCCAGGTCAAGGTCAGGGTCAGGGTCATTGTCAAGGTCAAGGTCAAGGTCAGGGTCACGGTCTAGGTCAAGGTCAAGGTCAGGGTCAGCGTCAGGGTCAGGTTTAGTGTGAGGGGCAGTGTCAGGGTCAAGTTCAAGGTCAGGGTCATGGTCAGGGTAAGCGTCAGACTTAGGGTCAAGGTCAAAGTCAAGGTCCGGGTCAAGTTCAAGTTCAGGGTATGGGACAATGTCAAGGTCAAGGTCAGTTTCAGGGTCAAGTTCAAGGTCAATTTAAAGTTCAGGGTCAATGTCAAGGTCAAGGTCAGGGTCTGGGTCTGGGTCAAGGTAAGGGTCAGGGTCAAGGTCAAGGTCAGGGTCAGCGACAGGGTCAGGGTCAAGGTCAAGTTCAGGGTCAGGTTCAAGTTCAAGGTCAGGCTCAGGGTCAGGTTTAGGGTGAGGGTCAGAATCAAGGTCAGAATCCAGGTCAAGGTCAGGGTCAGGGACAAGGTCAAGGTCAAGCTCACGGTGAGGGTCATTTTCAAGGTCAAGGTCAGGGTCAATGTCAAGGTCTAGATCAGGGTCAGGGTCAAGGTCAAGTTCAGGGTCAGGTTCAAGGTCAAGGTCAAGATGAGGGATAGTGTCAGTGTCCCGTTCAGGGTCAGGCTTAGGTTCAGGTTCAAGGTCAGGATCATGGTCAGGGTAAGGGTCAGACTTAGGGTCAAGGTCAAAGTGAAGGTCCGGGTCAAGTTCAAGGTCAGGGTAAGGGACAATGTCAAGGTCAAGGTCAAGGTCAGGGTCAAGGTCAAGGTCAATTTAAAGTTCAGGGTCAATGTCAAGGTCAAGGTCAGGGTCTGGGTCAAGGTCAAGGTAAGGGTCAGGGTCAAGGTCAAGGTCAGGGTCAGGGTCAGGGTCAGGGTCAAGGTCAAGTTCAAGGTCAATTTCGGGGTCAGGGTCAATGTCAAGGTCAAGGTCAGGTTCAGTATCAGGGTCAGGGTCAGGGTGAGGGTGAGGGTGAGGGTCAGGGTCAAGGTCAAGGTCAGGGTCAGGTTCAAGTTCAAGGTGAGGGGTAGGGTCAAGGTCAACGTCAAGGTCAAGGTCAAGGTCAGGGTCAAGGTCAGGGTCAGGGTCAAGGTCAAGGTCAGGATCAGGGTCAGGGTCATATTCAAGTTCAGTGTCAGGGTCATTGTCAGGGTGAGGGTCAAGTCCAAGGTCCGGGTCAGGGTCAGGGTCAGTTTTAGGTCAAGGTTGAGGGTCAAGGTCAGGGTCAGGGTCAAGGTCAAGGCTCAAGTTCAAGGTCAATTTCAGGGTCAAAGTCAGGTTCAGGGTTAGGTTCAGGGTCAGGCTGAGGATTATGGTGAGGGTCAGGGTTAGGGTCAGGGTCAGCATTAGGATCAGGGTTAGGGTCACGTCATGGTGATGGTAAGACTTAAAGTCAGGGTCAAGGTCAGGGTCAGTGTCAAGTTCAAGGTCAGGGTCAGGGTCAGGTTTAGGATGAGTGTCAGGGTGAGGGTCAGGGTCAAGGTCAAGTTCATGGTCAGGGTCAGGGTCAAGGTCAAGGTCAGGGTAAGGGACAGGGTCAAGACAAAGGTCAGGGTCATGGTCAGGGTCAGGGTCAGACTTAGGGTCAGGGTCAAGGTCAGAGTTCAGGTCAAGATCAGGGTCAGGGACAATGTCAAGCTCAAGCTCATGGTGAGGGTCAAGGTCAAGGTCAAGGTCAGGGTCAATGTCAAGGTCAAGGTCAGGGTCAGGGTCAAGGTCAAGTTCAGGGTCAGGGTCAAGCTCAAGGTCATTGTCAGAGTCAGTGTCAGGTTCAGAGTGAGGGTCAGCGTCAGGGTCAAGGTCAAGGTCAAGGTCAGGGTCAGGGTCAAGGTCAAGTTCAAGGTCAATTTCGGGGTCAGGGTCAAAGTGAAGTTCATGTTCACTATCAGGGTCAGGGTGAGGGTGAGGGTGAGGGTCAGGGTCAGGGTCAAGGTCAAGGTCAAGGTCAGGGTCAAGGTCAAGGTCAAGGTGAGAGTTAGGGTCAAGGTCAAGGTCAAGGTGAGGGGTAGGGTCAGCGTCTTGGTCAGGGTCAGGTCAGGTGCAGGGTCAAGGTCAGGGTTATTGTCAGAGTCAGTGTCAGGTTTAGGGTGAGGGTCAGCATCAGGGTCAAGGTCAAGGTCAAGGTCAGGGTCAAGGTCAGGGTCATTGTCAAGTTCAGTGTAAGGGTCATTGTAAGGGTGAGGGTCAAGGCCAAGGTCCGGGTCAGGGTCAAGGTCAAGGTCAAGGTCAAGGTCAAGGTCAAGGTCAGGGTCAGGGTTAGGTTTAGGGTGAGGGTCAGGGTCTGGGTCAAAGTCAAGGTAAAGTTCAAGTTCAAGGTAAGGTTCAGGCTCAAGTTGAAGGTCAGGGTCATTGTCAAGTTCAAGGTCAGGGTCAGGGTCAAGGTCAGGGTCAGGGTCAGGGTCAAGGTCAGGGTCAGGGTCAGGTTCAAGGTTAAGGTCAAGATGAGGGATAGTGTCAGTGTCCCGTTCAGGGTCAGGGTTAGGTTCAGGTTCAAGGTCATGGTCAGTGTCAGGGTCAGACTTAAGGTCAAGGTCAAAATCAAGGGCAGGGTCAAGGTCAAGGTCAGGGTAAGGGACAAGGTCAAGGTCAAGGTCAGGGTCATGGTCAGGGTGTAGGTCAGGGTCAAGGTCAAGGTCAAGTTCAATTTAAGGGTCAATGTCAAAGTCAAGATCAGGGTCAGGGTCAAGGTCAAGTTCAGGGCCAGGGTCAATTTCAAGGTCAGGGTCATGGTCAGGGTCAGGGTCAGACTTAGGGTCAGGGTCAAGGTCAGGGTCCAGGTCAAGGTCAGGGTCAGGCACAATGTCAAGATCAAGCTCAGGGTGAGGGTCAAGGTCAAGGTCAAGGTCAGGGTCAATGTAAAGGTCAAGGTCAGGGTCATGGTCAAGGTCAAGTTCAGGGTCAGGGTCAAGGTCATTGTCAGAGTCATTGTCAGGTTTAGAGTGAGGGTCAGCGTCAGGGTCAAGGTCAAGGTCAATGTCAGGGTCAGGGTCAGGGTCAAGGTCAACTTCAAGGTCAATTTCGGGGTCAGGGTCAAGGTCAAGGTCAGGTTCAGTATCAGGGTCAGGGTCAGGGTGCGAGTGAGGGTCAGTGTCAGGGTCAAGATCAAGGTCAAGGTCAGGGTCAGGGTCAAGGTCAAGTTCAAGGTGAGGGGTAGGGTCAGCATCTTGGTCAGGGCCAGGTCAGGTGCAGGGTCAGTGTCAGGGTCAGGGTCAAGGTCAAGGTCAAGGTCAGGGTCAAGGTCAACGTCAGGGAAAGGGACAGGGTCAAGGTCAAGGACAGGGTCATGGTCAGGGTCAGGGTCAGGGACAAGTTCAAGGTCAAGCTCAGGGTGACGGTCAGGGTCAAGGTCAAGGTCAGAGTCAATGTCAAGGTCAATGTCAGGGTCAGTGTCAGGTTTAGGGTGAGGGTCAGCATCAGGGTCAAGGCCAAGGTCCGGGTCAGGGTCAGGGTCAGTTTTAGGGTGAGGTTCAGGGTCAAGGTCAGGGTCAGGGTCAGGGTCAAGGTCACGTTCAGTGTCACGGTCACGGTCAGACTTAGGGTCAGGGTCAAGGTCAGGGTCAAGGTCAATGTCAAGGTCAAAGTCAGGTTCAGGGTTAGGTTCAGGGTCAGGCTGAGGATTATGGTGAGGGTCAGGGTTAGGGTCAGGGTCAGCATTAGGACCAGGGTTAGGGTTAGGTCAGGGTCATGGTCAGGTGCCGGGTCAGGGTCACGGTAAGACATAAAGTCAGGGTCAGGGTCATTGTCAAGGTCAAGGTCAGGGTCAGGGTCAGGGTCAGGGTCAAGTTCAAGGCCAAGGTCAAGGTCAGGGTCACGGTCAAGGTCAAGGCCAGGGTCACCGTCAGGGTCAGGTTTAGTGTGAGGGGCAGGGTTAGGTTCAGGTTCAAGGTCAGGGTCATGGTCAGGGTCAGGGTCAGACTTAGTGTCAAGGTCAAGGTCAAGGTCCCGGTCAAGTTCAAGTTCAAGGTAAGGTTCAGGCTCAAGTTGAAGGTCAGGGTCAGGGTCAAGTTCAAGGTCAGGGTCAGGGTCAAGGTCAGGGTCAGGGTCAGGGTCAAGGTCAGGGTCAGGGTCAGGTTCAAGGTTAAGTTCAAGATGAGGGATAGTGTCAGTGTCCCGTTCAGGGTCAGGGTTAGGTTCAGGTTCAAGGTCAGGGTCATGGTCAGGGTCAGGGTCAGACTTAGGGTCAAGGTCAAAATCAAGGGCAGGGTCAAGGTCAAGGTCAGGGTAAGGGACAAGGTCAAGGTCAACGTCAGGGTCATGGTCAGGGTGAGGGTCAGGGTCAATGTCAAAGTCAAGATCAGGGTCAGGGTCATGGTCAAGTTCAGGGTCAGTGTCAAGTTCAAGGTCAGAGTCAGGTCAGGTGCAGGATCAGTGTCATGGTCAGGGTCAAGGTCAAGGTCAGGGTCAGGGTCAAGGTCAACATCAGGGTAAGGGACAGGGTCAAGACAAAGGTCAGGGTCATGGTCAGGGTCAGGGTCAGACTTAGGGTCAGGGTCAAGGTCAGGGTCCAGGTCAAGGTCAGGGTCAGGGACAATGTCAAGATCAAGCTCAGGGTGAGGGTCAAGGTCAAGGTCAAGGTCAGGGTCAATGTAAAGGTCAAGGTCAGGGTCATGGTCAAGGTCAAGTTCAGGGTCAGGGTCAAGGTCATTGTCAGAGTCATTGTCAGGTTTAGAGTGAGGGTCAGCGTCAGGGTCAAGGTCAAGGTCAATGTCAGGGTCAGGGTCAGGGTCAAGGTCAACTTCAAGGTCAATTTCGGGGTCAGGGTCAAGGTCAAGGTCAGGTTCAGTATCAGGGTCAGGGTCAGGGTGCGAGTGAGGGTCAGTGTCAGGGTCAAGATCAAGGTCAAGGTCAGGGTCAGGGTCAAGGTCAAGTTCAAGGTGAGGGGTAGGGTCAGCGTCTTGGTCAGGGCCAGGTCAGGTGCAGGGTCAGTGTCAGGGTCAGGGTCAAGGTCAAGGTCAAGGTCAGGGTCAAGGTCAACGTCAGGGAAAGGGACAGGGTCAAGGTCAAGGACAGGGTCATGGTCAGGGTCAGGGTCAGGGACAAGTTCAAGGTCAAGCTCAGGGTCAAGGTCAAGATCAAGGTCAAGGTCAGAGTCAATGTCAAGGTCAATGTCAGGGTCACGGTCAAGGTCAAGTTCAGGGTCAGGGTCAAGGTCAAGGTCATTGTCAGAGTCAGTGTCAGGTTTAGGGTGAGGGTCAGCATCAGGGTCAAGGTCAAGGTCAGGGTCAGGGTCAGGGTCAGGGTCATTGTCAAGTTCAGTGTCAGGGTCATTGTCAGGGTGAGGGTCAAGGCCAAGGTCCCGGTCAGTGTCAGGGTCAGTTTTAGGGTGAGGTTCAGGGTCAAGGTCAGGGTCAGGGTCAGGGTCAAGGTCACGTTCAGTGTCACGGTCACGGTCAGACTTAGGGTCAGGGTCAAGGTCAGGGTCAAGGTCAATGTCAGGGTCAAAGTCAGGTTCAGGGTTAGGTTCAGGGTCAGGCTGAGGATTATGGTGAGGGTCAGGGTTAGGGTCAGGGTCAGCATTAGGACCAGGGTTAGGGTTAGGTCAGGGTCATGGTCAGGGTGAGGGTCAGGTGCCGGGTCAGGGTCACGGTAAGACATAAAGTCAGGGTCAGGGTCATTGTCAAGGTCAGGGTCAGGGTCAGGGTCAGGGTCAGGGTCAAGTTCAAGGTCAGGGTCAGCGTCAGGGTCAGGTTTAGTGTGAGGGGCAGGGTTAGGTTCAGGTTCAAGGTCAGGGTCATGGTCAGGGTCAGGGTCAGACTTAGGGTCAAGGTCAAGGTCAAGGTCCCGGTCAAGGTCAAGGTCAGGGTAAGGGACAAGGTCAAGGTCAGGGTCAGGGTCAGGTTGAGGGTCAAGTTCAAGTTCAAGTTCAGGGTCAATGTCAAGGTCAATGTCAGTGTCAAGGTCAAGGTTAAGTTCAAGTTCAGGGTCAATGTCAAGGTCAGGGTCAGAGTCAGGGTCAAGGTCAAGTTCAAGGTCAATTTCGGGGTCAGGGTCAAGGTCAAGGTCAGGTTCAGTATCAGGGTCAGGGTCAGGGTGCGAGTGAGGGTCAAGGTCAAGATCAAGGTCAAGGTCAAGGTGAGGGGTAGCAGCGTCTTGGTCAGAGTCAGGTCAGGTGCAGGATCAGTGTCAGGGTCAGGGTCAAGGTCAAGGTCAACGGCAGGGTCAAGGTCAAGGTCAGGGTAAGGGACAAGGTCAAGGTCAGGGTCATGGTCAGGGTGAGGGTCAGGGTCAAGATCAAGGTCAAGTTCAATTTAAGGGTCAATGTCAAAGTCAAGATCAGGGTCAGTGTCAAGGTCAAGTTCATGGTCAGGGTCAAGTTCAAGGTCAGGGTCAGGGTCAGGTTTAGGGTGAGTGTCAGGGTGAGGGTCAGGGTCAATGTCAAAGTCAAGATCAGGGTCAGGGTCAAGGTCAAGTTCAGGGTCAGGGTCAAGTTCAAGGTCAGAGTCAGGTCAGGTGCAGGATCAGTGTCATGGTCAGGGTCAAGGTCAAGGTCAGGGTCAGGGTCAGGGTCAAGGTCAAGGTCAAGGTGAGGGGTAGGGTCAGCGTCTTGGTCAGGGCCAGGTCAGGTGCAGGGTCAGTGTCAGGGTCAGGGTCAAGGTCAAGGTCAAGGTCGGGTCATGGTCAACGTCAGGGAAAGGGACAGGGTCAAGGTCAAGGACAGGGTCATGGTCAGTGTCAGGGTCAGGGACAAGTTCAAGGTCAAGCTCAGGGTGATGGTCAGGGTCAGGGTCAAGGTCAAGGTCATTGTCAGAGTCATTGTCAGGTTTAGAGTGAGGGTCAGCATCAGGGTCAAAATCAAGTTAAAGTTCAAGTTCAAGGTAAGGTTCAGGCTCAAGTTGAAGGTCAGGGTCAGGGTCAAGTTCAAGGTCAGGGTCAGGGTCAAGGTCAGGGTCAGGGTTAGGGTCAATGTCAGGGTCAGGGTCATGGTCAGGGTGAGGGTCAGGGTCAAGGTCAAGGTCAAGTTCAAGTTCAGGGTCAAGGTCAGGGTCAGGGTCAGGGTCAAGGTCAAGGTCAAGGTCAATTTCGGGGTCAGGGTCAAGATCAAGGTCAGGTTCAGTATCAGGGTCAGTGTCAGGGTGCGAGTGAGGGTCAGGGTCAGGGTCAAGATCAAGGTCAAGGTCAGGGTCAGGTTGAAGTTCCAGGTCAGGTTCAGGGTCAGGGTCAGGTTTAGGGTGAGTGTCAGGTTGAGGGTCAGGTTGAAGTTCGTGTTCAGGGTCAGGGTCAGGGTCAGGGTCAAGGTCAAGGTCAAGGTCAGGGTCAAGGTCAAGGTCAAGGTCAGGGTCAGGGTCAAGGTCAAGTTCAGGGTCAGAGTCAGTTTTAGGGTGAGGGTCAGGGTCAAGGTCAGGGTCAGGGTCAGGGTCAAGGTCACGTTCAGTGTCACGGTCACGGTCAGACTTAGGGTCAGGGTCAAGGTCAGGGTCAAGGTCAATGTCAGGGTCAAAGTCAGGTTCAGGGTTAGGTTCAGGGTCAGGCTGAGGATTATGGTGAGGGTCAGGGTCAGGGTCAGCATTAGGATCAGGGTTAGGGTCAGGCCAGGGTGAGGGTCAGGTGCCGGGTGATTTTCAGGGTCACGGTAAGACTTAAAGTCAGGGTCAAGGTCAGGGTCAGGGTCAAGTTCAAGGTCAAGCTCAGGGTGAGGGTCACGTGAAGGTCAAGGTCAAGGTCAGGGTCAGGGTTAGGTTTAGGGTGAGGGTGAGGTTCAGGTTCAGGGTCAGGGTCAGATTTAGGCTGAGGGTCAGGGTCAGGGTCAAGGTCAAATTAAAGTTCAAGTTCAAGGTAAGGGTCAGGCTCAAGTTCAAGGTCAGGGTCAGGGTCAAGGTCAAGGTCAGGGTCAGGGTCAGGTTTAGGGTTAGGGTCAGGGTCAGGGTCAGGGTCAGTTTCAGGGTCAAGGTCAGGGTCAGGGTCAAGGTCACGTTCAGTGTCACGGTCAGACTTAGGGTCAGGGTCAAGATCAGGGACAAGGTCAATGTCAGGGTTAAAGTCAGGTTCAGGTTTAGGTTCAGGGTCAGGCTGAGGATTATGGTGAGGGTCAGGTTTAGGGTCAGGGTCAGCATTAGGACCAGGGTTAGGATTAGGTCAGGGTCACGGTCAGGGTGAGGGTCAGCTGCCGGGTCAGGGTCAGGGTCAGGGTCATTGTCAAGGTCAAGGTCAAGGTCAGGGTCAGGGTCAGGGTCAGGGTCAGGGTCAAGTTCAAGGTCAAGGTCAAGGTCAGGGTCACGGTCAAGGTCAAGGCCAGGGTCACCGTCAGGGTCAGGTTTAGTGTGAGGGGCAGGGTTAGGTTCAGGTTCAAGGTCAGGTTCATGGTCATGGTCAGGGTCAGACTTAGGGTCAAGGTCAAGGTCAAGGTCCCGGTCAAGGTCAAGGTCAGGGTCAGGGTCAGGGTGAGGGTCAAGGTCAAGTTCAAGTCCAGGGTCATTGTCAAGTTTGATGTCAGGGTCAAGGTCAAGGTAAGGGTCAGGGTCAAGGTGAAGTTCAGGGTCAATTTCAGGGTCAGTGTGAAGGTCAAGGTCAGGTTCAGTATAAGGGTCAGGGTCAGGGTGAGGGTGAGGGTCAGGGTCAAGATCAAGGTCAGGGTCAGGTTCAAGTTCAAGGTCAGGGTCAGGGTCAGGTTTAGGGTGAGTGTCAGGGTGAGGGTCAGGGTAAAGGTCAAGGTCAGGGTCAGGGACAAGTTCAAGGTCAAGCACATGGTGAGGGTCAGGGTCAAGGTCAAGTTTAGGGTCAGGGTCAAGGTCAAGGTCATTTTCAGAGTCCGTGTCAGGTTTAAGGTGAGGGTCAGCGTCAGGGTCAAGGTCAAGGTCAAGGTCAGGGTCAGGGTCAGGGTTTTTGACAGGGTGAGGTTCAAGGCCAAGGTCCGGGTCCGGGCCAGGGATTGGTTTAGGGTGAGTGTCAGGGTCAGGGTCAAGGGCAAGGTAAGGGTCAGGCTCAAGTTCAAGGTCAGGGTCAGGCTCAAGGTCAAGGTCAATGTCAGGGAAAAGTTCAAGGTCAAGCTCAGGGTGCGGGTCAGTGTCAAGGTCAAGGTCAAGGTCAAGGTCAGGTTCAATGTCAAAGATAAGGTCAGGGTCAGGGTCAAGGTCAAGTTCAGGGTAAGGGTCAAGTTCAAGGTCATTGTCAGAGTCAGTGTCAAGTTTAGGGTGAGGGTGAGGGTCAGGGTCAAGGTCAAGGTCAAGGTCAGGGTCAGGGTCAGTGTCAGGGTCATTGTCAAGTTCAGTGTCAGGGTCATTGTCAGGGTGAGGGTCAAGGCCAAGGGCCGGGTCATGGTCAGGGTCAGGGTCTGTTTTAGGGTGAGTGTCAGGGTCAAGGTCAGGGTCAGGGTCAAGGTCAAGGTCAAGGCCAAGGTGAGGGATAGTGTCAGTGTCCCGGTCAGTGTCAGGGTTAGGTTCAGGTTCATGTTCAGGGTCATGGTCAAGGTCAAGGTCCGGGTCAAGGTCAAGGTCAAGGTCAGAGACAGTTTCAAGTTCAATGTCAGGGTCAGGGTCAGAGTCAGGTCAGACTTAGGGTCAGGGTTAAGGTCAAGGTCAAGCTCAGGTTGAGGGTTAGGGTCAAGGTCAAGTTTAAGTTCAGGGTCCATGTCAATGTCAAGGTCAGGGTCAGGGTCAAGGTCAAGTTCAGGGTCAGGGTCATTGTCGGGGTGAGGGTCAAGGCCAAGTTTCGGGTTAGGGTCAGGGTCAGTTTTAGGTTGAGGGTCAGGGTCAAGTTCAGGGTCAGGGTCAAGTTCAAGGTCAGAGTCAAGTTCAGGGTGAGTGTCAGTTTTAGTGTTAAGGTCACGGTCAGGTTTAGGGTGAGCGTCAGGTTCAGTTCTAGGGTCAGGGTCAGGTTTAGGGTGAGTGTCAGGGTGAGGGTCAAGGTCAAGATCAAGTTCAAGGTCAGGGTCAGGTTCAAGTTCAAGGTCAGGGTCAGGGTCAGGGTAAGGGTCAGGGTCAAGGGCAGGTTAAAGATCAAGGTCAAGGTCAGGGTCAGGGTCAAGGTCAAGGTCAGGGTCAAAGTCAGGTTCAGGGTAGGGTTTGGATTAGAGTCAGGGTTAGGGTCAAGTTCAAGTTTACAGTCAGGGTCAGGGTCAGGGTCAGGGTCAGGGTCACGGTCAGACTAAGTGTCAGGGTCAAGGTCTGGGTCAAGTTCAAGGTCAGGGTAAGGTCAAGTTCAAGGTCAGGTTCATTGTCAGGGTTAGTGTCAGGG
The DNA here is from genome assembly GCA_963989345.1 of Clangula hyemalis. Next base: position 25,230 of record CAXDIO010000180.1, read on the forward strand.
TCAAGGTCAAGGTCAGGGTCAGGGTCAGGGTCAAGGTCAAGGTCAGGGTCAGTGTCAAGGTAAAGGTCAAGGTCTAGGTCAATGTCAGGGTCAGGGTCAAGGTCAAGATCAAGGTGAATGTCAATTTCGGGGTCAAAGTCAGGTTCAGGTTCTCGGTCACGGTCAGGGTCAAGGTCAAAGTCAGGGTCAAAGTCAGTTTCAGGGTTAGGGTCAGGGTGAGGGTGAGGATTAGGGTCATGGTCAGTGTTAGGGTCACGGTCAGGATTATAGTCAGGGTTAGGGTCAAGGTCAGGGTCACAGTAAGCGTCAGGGTCAGGTGCAGGGTCAGGGTCACGGTCAGACTTAGTGTCAGGGTCAAGGTCAAGGTCAAGGTCAGGGTCAGGGTCAGGGTCAAGTACAAGGTCAGGGTCAGGGTCAGGGTCAAGTTCAAGTTCAAGGTCAGGGTCAGGGTCAGGGTCAAGGTCTGGGTCAAGGTCAAGGTGAAGGTCAGGGTCACGGTCAGGGTCAAGGTCAAGGTCAGGGTCAGAGTCAGCGTCAATGTCAGCGTCAAGCTCAGTGTCAAGTTCAAGGTCAGAATCACGGTCAAGGTCAAGGTCAGGGTCAGGGTCAGTTTCAGGGTCACGGTCAGGGTCAGGGTCAGGGTCACGGTCAGAACAAGTGTCAGGGTCAAGGTCTGGGTCAAGTTCAAGGTCAGGGTAAGGTCAAGTTCAAGGTCAGGTTCATTGTCAGGGTCAGTATCAGGGTCAAGGTCAAGGTCAGGGTCAGGGTCAGGGTCAAGGTCAAGGTCAGGGTCAGTGTCAAGGTAAAGGTCAAGGTCTAGGTCAATGTCAGGGTCAGGGTCAAGGTCAAGATCAAGGTGAATGTCAATTTCGGGGTCAAAGTCAGGTTCATGTTCTGGGTCACGGTCAGGGTCGGGGTCAGGTTCAGGGTCAAGGGCAGGTTAAAGATCAAGGTCAAGGTAACGGTCAGGGTCAAGGTCAAGGTAAGCGTCAAAGTCAGTTTCAGGGTTAGGGTCACGGTGAGTGTGAGGATTAGGGTCAGGGTCAGGGTCAGGGTTAGGGTCACGGTCAGGATTATAGTCAGGGTTAGGGTCAAGGTCAGGGTCACAGTAAGCGTCAGGGTCAGGTGCAGGGTCAGGGTCACGGTCAGACTTAGTGTCAGGGTCAAGGTCAAGGTCAAGGTCAGGGTCAGGGTCAGGGTCAAGTACAAGGTCAGGGTCAGGGTCAGGGTCAAGTTCAAGTTCAAGGTCAGGGTCAGGGTCAAGGTCTGGGTCAAGGTCAAGGTGAAGGTCAGGGTCACGGTCAGGGTCAAGGTCAAGGTCAGGGTCAGGGTCAGCGTCATGGTCATGGTCAGACTTAGGGTCAGGGTCAGGGTCAAGTTCAAGGTCAAGCTCAGTGTCAAGGTCAAGGTCAGGGTCAGGGTCAGGGTCAAGGTCAAGGTCAAGTTCAAGGTCAGTGTCAAGGTCAGCGTCAAGCTCAGTGTCAAGTTCAAGGTCAGAATCACGGTCAAGGTCAAGGTCAGGGTCAGGGTCAGTTTCAGGGTCACGGTCAGGGTCAGGGTCAGGGTCAAGGGCAGGTTAAAGGTCAAGGTCAAGGTAAGGGTCAGGGTCAAGGTCAAGGTCAGGGTCAAAGTCAGGTTCAGGGTTAGGGTCAGGGTCAGGATTAGAGTCAGGGTTAGGGTCAAGTTCAGGTTCACAGTCAGGGTCAGGATTAGAGTCAGGGTTAGGGTCAAGTTCAGGTTCACAGTCAGGGTCAGGTGCAGGGTCAGGGTCAGGGTCAGAGTCAAGTTCAATGTCAGGTTCAGGGTCAGGGTCAAGGTCAAGGTCAGGGTCAGGGTCAGGGTCAAGTTCAAGGTCAGGGTCAAGGTCAAGTTCAGTGTCAGGGTCAAGGTCAGTGTCAGGGTCAGGGTCAGGGTCAGGGTCAGGGTCAGGTTCAGTTTTAGGGTGAGGGTGAGTGTTAGATTTAGGGTCAAAGTCAACGTCAAGAGCAAGGTCAGGGTCAGGCTCAAGGTCAAGGTCAGTGTCAGGGTCAATGTCAGTTTTAGGGTGAGTGTCAGTGTGATTGTCAGGGTCAAGGTCAAGGTCAAGGTCAGGGTCAAGGTCAGGGCCAATACAAGGTCAAGGTCAGGTTCAGTGTCAAGGTTAAGTCAATGTCAGGTTCAAGGTCAAGATCAAGTTCAGGGTCAGTGTCAAGGTCAAGGTCAAGGTCAACGTCAGGGTCAATGTCAGTGTCAAGCTCAGTGTCAAGGTCAGGGTCATGGTCAAGGTCACGGTCAGGGTCAATTTCAAAGTCAGGGTCAGGGTCAGGGTCAGGGTCAATTTCAAGGTCAGGGTCAGGGTCAGGGTCAGGGTCAATTTCAAGGTCAAGGTCAGGGTCAGGGTCATGGTCAGGGTCAATTTCAAGGTCAAGGTCAGGGTCAGGGTCAAGGTCAAGGTCAGGGTCAGGGTCAAGGTGAAGGTCAAAGTCAGGGTCAGGGTCAAGGTCAAGGTCAGGGTCAGGGTCAGGGTCATGGTCAGACTTAGGGTCAGGGTCAGGGTCAGTGTCAGGTTTAGGGTCAGGGTTAGGGTCAGGGTCAGGGTTAGGTTTAGGTTCATGGTCAACTTCAGGGTCAGGGCCAATGTGATGATCAGGGTCAGGGTTAGGATTAGGGCCAGGGTCAGGGTCAGACTTAGGGTTAGGTTCAGGGTCAGGTTTAGGGTCAGGGTCAGCTTCAGGGTCAGGGTTAGACTTATGGTTAGGGTCAGGGTTATTGTCAGGGTCATGGTCAGGGTTAGTGTCAGGGTCAGTGTCAGGGTAAGGGTCAGAGTCCCAGTCAGGGTTACGGTCAGGGTCAGGGTTAGGGTCAGGTTTAGGGTTAGAGTCAGGGTTAGGGTCAGGGTAAGGGTCAGGGTTAGGGTCAGGGTGAAGTTCAGGGTCAGGTTCAGGGTCAGGGTCAGGGTTAGGGTCAGGTTCAGATTCAGGGTCAGGGTCAGGGTCAGGGTCAGGGTTAGTGTCAGGGTCAGGATCAAGATCAGGTTAAGGGTCGTGGTCAGGGTCATGGTCAGGGTCAGGGTACGGGTCAGGTTTAGGGTCAGGGTCAGGGTCATCATCAGGGTTAGCATTAGTGTTAGGGTCAGGGTCAGGTTCAGGGTCAGGGTCAGGGTCAGGTTCAGACTTAGGGTTAGGGTCTGGTTCAGACTTAGGGTTAGGCTCAGGGTCAGTGTCATGGTTAGGGTCAGGGTCAGGGTCAGGTTTAGGATCAGGTTTAGGGTCAGGGTCAGGATCAGGTTTAGGGTCAGGGTCAGACTTAGGGTTAGTGTCAGCGTCAGGGTCAGGGTCAGGTTTAGGGTCAGGGTCAGGGTTAGGTTCAGGGTCAGGGTCAGTGTCAGTGTCAGGGTCAGGTTCAGGGCTAGGGTCAGGGTCAGGGTTAGGGTCGAGGTCGCAGGTTCGATTCCCCATACCGGCCAAAAAACCCCGGGTCGGGTCGGGTCCCCAGGTGGCGTCACAGGGTAATGTCTGGACTCTGGCACCCGAGGTTGCAGGTTCGATTCCCCATACCGGCTAAAAAACCCTGGGTCGGATCGGGTCCCCAGGTGGCGTCACAGGGTAATGTCTGGACCCCGGCACCCGATGTCGCATGTTTGATTACCCATACAGGCCAAGAAACCCTGGGTCGGGTCGGGTCCCCAGGTGCCGTCACAGGGTAATGTCTGGACTCTGGCACCCAAGGTCGCAGGTTCGATTCCCCATACCAGCCAAAAAACCCCGCGTCGGATCGGGTCCCCGAGTGTCGTCACAGGGTCATGTCTGGACTCTAGCACACGAGGGACCACCGACATACTCATAGCATCATCACACCATCACAACATCATCATCGCAGCATCATCAAAGAATCATGACTGCATCATCACAGCATCATTACAGCATCATCGCATCGTCATCCCTGCATCACCACTGCATCATCACATCATCAAAGCATCATCACAAAATCATCACTGCATCATCACAACATAATTACAGTGTCAGCAAAGCGTTATCAGAGCATCATCACAGCATTCTCACAGCAGCACCACATCATCATCGCGGCGTCATCACTGAATCATCACTGCATCATCACTGCATCATTACAGATTCATCACTGCATCATCAAAACATCATCACAGTGTCATGACAGCATCATCACAAAATCATCACTGCATCATTGCAGGGTCATTACAGCATCATCACAGCGTCATCACTGCGTCATCAAAGCATCATCACAGCATCATCAGATTGTCATCAAAGCATCATTACACTCATGATAGCATCATCACATCATCATGAAAGCATCATCGCAGCATCATCATTGCATCACCTCAGCATCATCACAGCATCATTACTGCATACTCTCTGCATCATCACAGAATTATCTCAACATCATCACAGCATCATTACTGCTTACTCACTGCATCATAACTGCATCATCACATCATCATCACAGCATCATCACTGCATAATGACAGCACCATCACAGCATAATCGCTGAGTCATCACAGCGTCATCACTACATCATCACAGCATCATCACATCATCATCAGAGTCATCATAGCTTCATCACTGCATCATCAATGCGTCATCACATCATCATCACAACATCATAACTGCATTATCACAGCATCATCAGAGCGTCATTAGAGCATCATCACAGCATTATCACTGCATCATCACATCATCATCACTGCATCATCAGAGCGTAATAACAGAATCATTACAGCATCATGACTGCATCATCACATCATCATCATAGCATCATAGCTGCATAATAATAGAGTCATCACAGCATCATCACTACATCATCAAATTGTCATCACTGTATCATCACAGCATCATCATAGCATCATCACTGCATAATCACAGTGTCATAACAGCATCATTACAACACCATGACTACGTCATCACAGCATCACGACAGCGTCATTACAGTGTCATCACAGCATCATCACTGCATTATCACAACATCATCACAACATCATCACTGCGTCATCAGAGCGTCATCACTACATAATCACTTCTTACTCAGTGAATCATCACTGCATCATCACATCATCACAGCATCATCTCAGCATAATCACAGTATCATCACCGCGTCATCACTACATCATCAATGCATCATCACTGCATCATCACAGCATCATCACTGCATCATCACAGCATCATCAGAGCATCATCACAGCATCATCACAACATCATCACAGAGTCATCACAGCATCATCACTGCATAATCACTGCATCATCACAGCATCCTCACAGCATCAATACAGCGTCATCACAACGTCAACAATGCATCATTACAGCATCATCTCAGTATAGTCACAGCATAATCACTGCATAATCACTGCATCATCATATCGTCATCACTGCATCATCACTGCATCATCACAGCACCATCACAGCATCATTACTGCAGAATCACTGCATCATCACAGCATCATAGCTGCATAATCACAGCATCATCACATCATCATCGCATAGTCATCACAGCGTCATCACTGCATCATCACAGCATCATCACAGCATCATTACTGCAGAATCACTGCATCATCACAGCATCCTCACAGCAACATCGCAGCATCATCACAGCATCATCGCATCATCATCACAGGGTCATGACAGCATCATCACTGCATAATCACAGCATAATCACAGCATCATCACAGCATAATCACAGTATCATCACAGCGTCATCACTACATCATCACTGCATCATCACAGAATCATCACTGCGTCATCACAGCATCATCACAGCATCATCACAGCATCATCACAGCATCATCTCAGCATCATTACTGCTTACTCACTGCATCATCATAGCATCATCACATCATCATCACAACATCATCAGTTTCATGTCAGCATCATCACTGCATAATCACTGCATCATCACAGCATCCTCACAGCATCAACACAGCGTCATCACAGCATCATCAATGCATCATTACAGCATCATCTCAGTATAGTCACAGAATTATTACAGCATAATCACTGCATCATCATATCATCACTGCATCATCACTGCATCATCACAGCACCATCACAGCATCATTACTTCAGAATCACTGCATCATCACAGCATCCTCACAGCAACATCGCAGCATCATCACAGCATCATCACACTGTCATGACAGCATCATCACTGCATAATCACTGCATAATCTCCGCATAATCACAGCATCATCACATCATCATCACAATATCATCACAGCGTCATCACTACACATCACTGCATCATCACAGCATCATCACTTCGTCATCATCAGAGCATCATCACAGCATCATCACTGCATCCTCACTGCATCATGAGTGCATCATCATCACAGCATCATAACTGCATCATCAAAGCATCATCTCGGCATAATCACAATGTCATAAATACATCATCACTCCATCATCACAGCATTATCACATCATCATCACAACGTTTTCAGTGTCATCACAGCATCATAACAACGTCATCAAACTGTCATCACAGCATCATCACCAAATCATCACAGAATCATCACAGCATCATTACTGCATCATCACAGCATCTTTGCATCGTCATCAGAGCATCACCACTGCATCATCACATCATCATCTCAGCATCATCACAGCATCATTACTGCTTACTCACTGCATCATCACAGTGTCATGACAGTGTCATCACTGCATCATAACATCATAGCTTCATCATCAGAACATTATCACAGCATCATCACTGCATCATCACATCATCATTATAGCATCTTCACTGTCATCAATACATCATCACAGCATCATCACATCATTATCACAGCATCATCAGTGTCATCTCAGCATCATCACTGCATCATGACTGCATCATAGCAGCATAATCACAGCATCATCACAGAATCATCACAGCATCATCATAAGGTCATCACAGCATCATCACTACGTCATCAAATTGTAATCACAGCATCATCACAGTGTCCTCACTGAATCATCACTGCACCATCACTGCAACATCACAGCATCATCTCAGCATCATCATGGCATCATTACTGCATCATCACTGCTTACTCACTGCATCATCACAGCATCATCTCAGCATCATCACAGAATCATTTCTGCATAATCATTGCATTTTCACAGCGTCATCACAGTATCATCACTGCATCATCACAGTGTCATCACAGCATCATCAAAGCATCACGACAGCGTCATCTCACCATCACGACAGCGTCATCAAAGCATCATCACTGCATCATAACAACATCATCTCAGCATCATCACAGAATCATTTCTGCATAATCACTGCATCATCATAGTGTCATCACAGTATATTCACTGCATCATCACATCATCACAGTGTCATCACAGAATCATCACTGAATCATCCAAGCATCATCCAAGCATCATCACAGCACTACCAATGCATCATCACCGCATCATCACATCATCAACACTGCATCATTGCTGCATCATCACATCATTGTCACAGTATCATCAAAATATCATCACAGCATCATCACACCATCATAACAACATCATCACAGCGTCATCACAGTATCGTAAATGCATCATCACAGAATCATCACTGAATCATCGTAGCATCTTCATATCATCATCACAATATCATCACAGCATCATCACTGCATCATCACAGCATCATCACTGCATAATCACTGCATCATCACCACATCATCACAGCATCATCACTGCATAATCACTGCATCATCACAGCATCATCACATCGTCATCAAAACATCATTACAAGTATCAACACAACATAATCACAGTGTCATCACAGCATCATCATTGCATCCTTACTGCATGATCACAGCATCTCCGCATCGTAATCACATCATCATCACTGACTCCTCACTGAATCATCACTGTACCATCACTGCATCATCAGAGCATAATCTGAGCATAATCTCAGCATAATCACAGCATCATCACAGAATCATCACAGCATCATTACTGCATCATCACAGCATCTTTGCATCGTCATCAGAGCATCACCACTGCATCATCACTACATCATCACATCATCATCACAGCAATTTAGCTACATAATCACAGAATCATCATAGCGTAACGACAGCATCATCACAACATCATTACAGCATCATCACAGCGTCATCGTAACATCATGACTGTATCATCACAGCATCATCACAGCATCACCGCAGCGTCATCACTGCATCATCACAGCATCATCACAGCATCATCACGGCATCGTTACAGCATCGTCATATCATCATAACTGCATCATCACAACAACATAACAAAATCATCAAAGCATCGTCACAGCATCATCACCGCGTCATCACAGCGTCATAAGTGCATCGTCACTGCATCTAAACTGCATCATCACAAAATCATCACAGCTTCATCACTGCAGCATCACAGCATCATCAATGCATCATCACTGCATCATCACAGCATCATCACTGCATCATCACAGCATCATCAGAGCATCATCACAGCATCCTCACAGCATCAATACAGCGTCATCACAACGTCAACAATGCATCATTACAGCATCATCTCAGTATAGTCACAGCATAATCACTGCATAATCACTGCATCATCATATCGTCATCACTGCATCATCACTGCATCATCACAGCACCATCACAGCATCATTACTGCAGAATCACTGCATCATCACAGCATCATAGCTGCATAATCACAGCATCATCACATCATCATCGCATAGTCATCACAGCATCATCACAGCATCATCACAGCATCATTACTGCAGAATCACTGCATCATCACAGCATTCTCACAGCAACATCGCAGCATCATCACAGCATCATCGCATCATCATCACAGTGTCATGACAGCATCATCACTGCATAATCACCACATAATCACAGCATCATCACAGCATAATCACAGTATCATCACAGCGTCATCACTACATCATCACTGCATCATCACAGAATCATCACTGCGTCATCACAGCATCATCAGAGCATCATCACAGCATCATCACAGCATCATCACAGCATCATCACATCATCATCTCAGCATCATCAGTTTCATGTCAGCATCATCACTGCATAATCACTGCATCATCACAGCATCCTCACAGCATCAACACAGCGTCATCACAGCGTCATCAATGCATCATTACAGCATCATCTCAGTATAGTCACAGAATTATTACAGCATAATCACTGCATCATCATATCATCACTGCATCATCACTGCATCATCACTGCATCATCACAGCACCATCACAGCATCATTACTTCAGAATCACTGCATCATCACAGCATCCTCACAGCAACATCGCAGCAGCATCACAGCATCATCACACTGTCATGACAGCATCATCACTGCATAATCACTGCATAATCTCCGCATAATCACAGCATCATCACATCATCATCACAATATCATCACAGCGTCATCACTACACATCACTGCATCATCACTACATCATCACAGCATCATCACTTCGTCATCATCAGAGCATCATCACAGCATCATCACTGCATCCTCACTGCATCATGAGTGCATCATCATCACAGCATCATAACTGCATCATCAAAGCATCATCTCGGCATAATCACAATGTCATAAATACATCATCACTCCATCATCACAGCATTATCACATCATCATCACAACGTTTTCAGTGTCATCACAGCATCATAACAACGTCATCAAACTGTCATCACAGCATCATCACCAAATCATCACAGAATCATCACAGCATCATTACTGCATCATCACAGCATCTTTGCATCGTCATCAGAGCATCACCACTGCATCATCACATCATCATCTCAGCATCATCACAGCATCATTACTGCTTACTCACTGCATCATCACAGCGTCATGACAGTGTCATCACTGCATCATAACATCATAGCTTCATCATCAGAACATTATCACAGCATCATCACTGCATCATCACATCATCACTATAGCATCTTCACTGTCATCAATACATCATCACAGCATCATCACATCGTCATCAAAACATCATTACAAGTATCAACACAACATAATCACAGTGTCATCACAGCATCATCATTGCATCCTTACTGCATGATCACAGCATCTCCGCATCGTAATCACATCATCATCACTGACTCCTCACTGTATCATCACTGTACCATCACTGCATCATCAGAGCATAATCTGAGCATAATCTCAGCATAATCACAGCATCATCACAGAATCATCACAGCATCATTACTGCATCATCACAGCATCTTTGCATCGTCATCAGAGCATCACCACTGCATCATCACTATATCATCACATCATCATCACAGCATTTTAGCTACATAATCACAGAATCATCATAGCGTAACGACAGCATCATCACAACATCATCACAGCGTCATCACAGCATCACCGCAGCGTCATCACTGCATCATCACAGCATCATCACAGCATCATCACGGCATCGTTACAGCATCGTCATATCATCATAACTGCATCATCACAACAACATAACAAAATCATCAAAGCATCGTCACAGCATCATCACCGCGTCATCACAGCGTCATAAGTGCATCGTCACTGCATCTAAACTGCATCATCACAAAATCATCACAGCTTCATCACTGCAGCATCACAGCATCATCAATGCATCATCACTGCATCATCACAGCATCATCACTGCATCATCACAGCATCATCAGAGCATCATCACAGCATCCTCACAGCATCAATACAGCGTCATCACAACGTCAACAATGCATCATTACAGCATCATCTCAGTATAGTCACAGCATAATCACTGCATAATCACTGCATCATCATATCGTCATCACTGCATCATCACTGCATCATCACAGCACCATCACAGCATCATTACTGCAGAATCACTGCATCATCACAGCATCATAGCTGCATAATCACAGCATCATCACATCATCATCGCATAGTCATCACAGCGTCATCACTGCATCATCACAGCATCATCACAGCATCATTACTGCAGAATCACTGCATCATCACAGCATCCTCACAGCAACATCGCAGCATCATCACAGCATCATCGCATCATCATCACAGGGTCATGACAGCATCATCACTGCATAATCACCGCATAATCACAGCATCATCACAGCATAATCACAGTATCATCACAGCGTCATCACTACATCATCACTGCATCATCACAGAATCATCACTGCGTCATCACAGCATCATCAGAGCATCATCACAGCATCATCACAGCATCATCACAGCATCATCACAGCATCATCTCAGCATCATTACTGCTTACTCACTGCATCATCAGAGCATCATCACATCATCATCACAACATCATCAGTTTCATGTCAGCATCATCACTGCATAATCACTGCATCATCACAGCATCCTCACAGCATCAACACAGCGTCATCACAGCGTCATCAATGCATCATTACAGCATCATCTCAGTATAGTCACAGAATTATTACAGCATAATCACTGCATCATCATATCATCACTGCATCATCACTGCATCATCACTGCATCATCACAGCACCATCACAGCATCATTACTTCAGAATCACTGCATCATCACAGCATCCTCACAGCAACATCGCAGCATCATCACAGCATCATCACACTGTCATGACAGCATCATCACTGCATAATCACTGCATAATCTCCGCATAATCACAGCATCATCACATCATCATCACAATATCATCACAGCGTCATCACTACACATCACTGCATCATCACTACATCATCACAGCATCATCACTTCGTCATCATCAGAGCATCATCACAGCATCATCACTGCATCCTCACTGCATCATGAGTGCATCATCATCACAGCATCATAACTGCATCATCAAAGCATCATCTCGGCATAATCACAATGTCATAAATACATCATCACTCCATCATCACAGCATTATCACATCATCATCACAACGTTTTCAGTGTCATCACAGCATCATAACAACGTCATCAAACTGTCATCACAGCATCATCACCAAATCATCACAGAATCATCACAGCATCATTACTGCATCATCACAGCATCTTTGCATCGTCATCAGAGCATCACCACTGCATCATCACATCATCATCTCAGCATCATCACAGCATCATTACTGCTTACTCACTGCATCATCACAGCGTCATGACAGTGTCATCACTGCATCATAACATCATAGCTTCATCATCAGAACATTATCACAGCATCATCACTGCATCATCACATCATCATTATAGCATCTTCACTGTCATCAATACATCATCACCGCATCATCACATCATCAACACTGCATCATTGCTGCATCATCACATCATTGTCACAGTATCATCAAAATATCATCACAGCATCATCACACCATCATAACAACATCATCACAGTGTCATCACCGTATCGTAAATGCATCATCACAGAATCATCACTGAATCATCATAGCATCTTCATATCATCATCACAGTATCATCACAGCATCATCACTGCATCATCACAGCATCATCACTGCATAATCACTGCATCATCACCACATCATCACAGCATCATCACTGCATAATCACTGCATCATCACAGCATCATCACATCGTCATCAAAACATCATTACAAGTATCAACACAACATAATCACAGTGTCATCACAGCATCATCATTGCATCCTTACTGCATGATCACAGCATCTCCGCATCGTAATCACATCATCATCACTGACTCCTCACTGAATCATCACTGTACCATCACTGCATCATCAGAGCATAATCTGAGCATAATCTCAGCATAATCACAGCATCATCACAGAATCATCACAGCATCATTACTGCATCATCACAGCATCTTTGCATCGTCATCAGAGCATCACCACTGCATCATCACTACATCATCACATCATCATCACAGCAATTTAGCTACATAATCACAGAATCATCATAGCGTAACGACAGCATCATCACAACATCATTACAGCATCATCACAGCGTCATCGTAACATCATGACTGTATCATCACAGCATCATCACAGCATCACCGCAGCGTCATCACTGCATCATCACAGCATCATCACAGCATCATCACGGCATCGTTACAGCATCGTCATATCATCATAACTGCATCATCACAACAACATAACAAAATCATCAAAGCATCGTCACAGCATCATCACCGCGTCATCACAGCGTCATAAGTGCATCGTCACTGCATCTAAACTGCATCATCACAAAATCATCACAGCTTCATCACTGCAGCATCACAGCATCATCAATGCATCATCACTGCATCATCACAGCATCATCACTGCATCATCACAGCATCATCAGAGCATCATCACAGCATCCTCACAGCATCAATACAGCGTCATCACAACGTCAACAATGCATCATTACAGCATCATCTCAGTATAGTCACAGCATAATCACTGCATAATCACTGCATCATCATATCGTCATCACTGCATCATCACTGCATCATCACAGCACCATCACAGCATCATTACTGCAGAATCACTGCATCATCACAGCATCATAGCTGCATAATCACAGCATCATCACATCATCATCGCATAGTCATCACAGCATCATCACAGCATCATCACAGCATCATTACTGCAGAATCACTGCATCATCACAGCATTCTCACAGCAACATCGCAGCATCATCACAGCATCATCGCATCATCATCACAGTGTCATGACAGCATCATCACTGCATAATCACCACATAATCACAGCATCATCACAGCATAATCACAGTATCATCACAGCGTCATCACTACATCATCACTGCATCATCACAGAATCATCACTGCGTCATCACAGCATCATCAGAGCATCATCACAGCATCATCACAGCATCATCACAGCATCATCACATCATCATCTCAGCATCATCAGTTTCATGTCAGCATCATCACTGCATAATCACTGCATCATCACAGCATCCTCACAGCATCAACACAGCGTCATCACAGCGTCATCAATGCATCATTACAGCATCATCTCAGTATAGTCACAGAATTATTACAGCATAATCACTGCATCATCATATCATCACTGCATCATCACTGCATCATCACTGCATCATCACAGCACCATCACAGCATCATTACTTCAGAATCACTGCATCATCACAGCATCCTCACAGCAACATCGCAGCAGCATCACAGCATCATCACACTGTCATGACAGCATCATCACTGCATAATCACTGCATAATCTCCGCATAATCACAGCATCATCACATCATCATCACAATATCATCACAGCGTCATCACTACACATCACTGCATCATCACTACATCATCACAGCATCATCACTTCGTCATCATCAGAGCATCATCACAGCATCATCACTGCATCCTCACTGCATCATGAGTGCATCATCATCACAGCATCATAACTGCATCATCAAAGCATCATCTCGGCATAATCACAATGTCATAAATACATCATCACTCCATCATCACAGCATTATCACATCATCATCACAACGTTTTCAGTGTCATCACAGCATCATAACAACGTCATCAAACTGTCATCACAGCATCATCACCAAATCATCACAGAATCATCACAGCATCATTACTGCATCATCACAGCATCTTTGCATCGTCATCAGAGCATCACCACTGCATCATCACATCATCATCTCAGCATCATCACAGCATCATTACTGCTTACTCACTGCATCATCACAGCGTCATGACAGTGTCATCACTGCATCATAACATCATAGCTTCATCATCAGAACATTATCACAGCATCATCACTGCATCATCACATCATCACTATAGCATCTTCACTGTCATCAATACATCATCACAGCATCATCACATCGTCATCAAAACATCATTACAAGTATCAACACAACATAATCACAGTGTCATCACAGCATCATCATTGCATCCTTACTGCATGATCACAGCATCTCCGCATCGTAATCACATCATCATCACTGACTCCTCACTGTATCATCACTGTACCATCACTGCATCATCAGAGCATAATCTGAGCATAATCTCAGCATAATCACAGCATCATCACAGAATCATCACAGCATCATTACTGCATCATCACAGCATCTTTGCATCGTCATCAGAGCATCACCACTGCATCATCACTATATCATCACATCATCATCACAGCATTTTAGCTACATAATCACAGAATCATCATAGCGTAACGACAGCATCATCACAACATCATCACAGCGTCATCACAGCATCACCGCAGCGTCATCACTGCATCATCACAGCATCATCACAGCATCATCACGGCATCGTTACAGCATCGTCATATCATCATAACTGCATCATCACAACAACATAACAAAATCATCAAAGCATCGTCACAGCATCATCACCGCGTCATCACAGCGTCATAAGTGCATCGTCACTGCATCTAAACTGCATCATCACAAAATCATCACAGCTTCATCACTGCAGCATCACAGCATCATCAATGCATCATCACTGCATCATCACAGCATCATCACTGCATCATCACAGCATCATCAGAGCATCATCACAGCATCCTCACAGCATCAATACAGCGTCATCACAACGTCAACAATGCATCATTACAGCATCATCTCAGTATAGTCACAGCATAATCACTGCATAATCACTGCATCATCATATCGTCATCACTGCATCATCACTGCATCATCACAGCACCATCACAGCATCATTACTGCAGAATCACTGCATCATCACAGCATCATAGCTGCATAATCACAGCATCATCACATCATCATCGCATAGTCATCACAGCGTCATCACTGCATCATCACAGCATCATCACAGCATCATTACTGCAGAATCACTGCATCATCACAGCATCCTCACAGCAACATCGCAGCATCATCACAGCATCATCGCATCATCATCACAGGGTCATGACAGCATCATCACTGCATAATCACCGCATAATCACAGCATCATCACAGCATAATCACAGTATCATCACAGCGTCATCACTACATCATCACTGCATCATCACAGAATCATCACTGCGTCATCACAGCATCATCAGAGCATCATCACAGCATCATCACAGCATCATCACAGCATCATCACAGCATCATCTCAGCATCATTACTGCTTACTCACTGCATCATCAGAGCATCATCACATCATCATCACAACATCATCAGTTTCATGTCAGCATCATCACTGCATAATCACTGCATCATCACAGCATCCTCACAGCATCAACACAGCGTCATCACAGCGTCATCAATGCATCATTACAGCATCATCTCAGTATAGTCACAGAATTATTACAGCATAATCACTGCATCATCATATCATCACTGCATCATCACTGCATCATCACTGCATCATCACAGCACCATCACAGCATCATTACTTCAGAATCACTGCATCATCACAGCATCCTCACAGCAACATCGCAGCATCATCACAGCATCATCACACTGTCATGACAGCATCATCACTGCATAATCACTGCATAATCTCCGCATAATCACAGCATCATCACATCATCATCACAATATCATCACAGCGTCATCACTACACATCACTGCATCATCACTACATCATCACAGCATCATCACTTCGTCATCATCAGAGCATCATCACAGCATCATCACTGCATCCTCACTGCATCATGAGTGCATCATCATCACAGCATCATAACTGCATCATCAAAGCATCATCTCGGCATAATCACAATGTCATAAATACATCATCACTCCATCATCACAGCATTATCACATCATCATCACAACGTTTTCAGTGTCATCACAGCATCATAACAACGTCATCAAACTGTCATCACAGCATCATCACCAAATCATCACAGAATCATCACAGCATCATTACTGCATCATCACAGCATCTTTGCATCGTCATCAGAGCATCACCACTGCATCATCACATCATCATCTCAGCATCATCACAGCATCATTACTGCTTACTCACTGCATCATCACAGCGTCATGACAGTGTCATCACTGCATCATAACATCATAGCTTCATCATCAGAACATTATCACAGCATCATCACTGCATCATCACATCATCATTATAGCATCTTCACTGTCATCAATACATCATCACCGCATCATCACATCATCAACACTGCATCATTGCTGCATCATCACATCATTGTCACAGTATCATCAAAATATCATCACAGCATCATCACACCATCATAACAACATCATCACAGTGTCATCACCGTATCGTAAATGCATCATCACAGAATCATCACTGAATCATCATAGCATCTTCATATCATCATCACAGTATCATCACAGCATCATCACTGCATCATCACAGCATCATCACTGCATAATCACTGCATCATCACCACATCATCACAGCATCATCACTGCATAATCACTGCATCATCACAGCATCATCACATCGTCATCAAAACATCATTACAAGTATCAACACAACATAATCACAGTGTCATCACAGCATCATCATTGCATCCTTACTGCATGATCACAGCATCTCCGCATCGTAATCACATCATCATCACTGACTCCTCACTGAATCATCACTGTACCATCACTGCATCATCAGAGCATAATCTGAGCATAATCTCAGCATAATCACAGCATCATCACAGAATCATCACAGCATCATTACTGCATCATCACAGCATCTTTGCATCGTCATCAGAGCATCACCACTGCATCATCACTACATCATCACATCATCATCACAGCATTTTAGCTACATAATCACAGAATCATCATAGCGTAACGACAGCATCATCACAACATCATCACAGCATCATCACGGCATCGTTACAGCATCGTCATATCATCATAACTGCATCATCACAACAACATAACAAAATCATCAAAGCATCGTCACAGCATCATCACCGCGTCATCACAGCATCATAAGTGCATCGTCACTGCATCTAAACTGCATCATCACAAAATCATCACAGCTTCATCACTGCAGCATCACAGCATCATCAATGCATCATCACTGCATCATCACAGCATCATCACTGCATCATCACAGCATCATCAGAGCATCATCACAGCATCCTCACAGCATCAATACAGCGTCATCACAACGTCAACAATGCATCATTACAGCATCATCTCAGTATAGTCACAGCATAATCACTGCATAATCACTGCATCATCATATCGTCATCACTGCATCATCACTGCATCATCACAGCACCATCACAGCATCATTACTGCAGAATCACTGCATCATCACAGCATCATAGCTGCATAATCACAGCATCATCACAGCATCATCACATCATCATCGCATAGTCATCACAGCGTCATCACTGCATCATCACAGCATCATTACTGCAGAATCACTGCATCATCACAGCATCCTCACAGCAACATCGCAGCATCATCACAGCATCATCGCATCATCATCACAGGGTCATGACAGCATCATCACTGCATAATCACCGCATAATCACAGCATCATCACAGCATAATCACAGTATCATCACAGCGTCATCACTACATCATCACTGCATCATCACAGAATCATCACTGCGTCATCACAGCATCATCAGAGCATCATCACAGCATCATCAGAGCATCATCACAGCATCATCACATCATCATCTCAGCATCATTACTGCTTACTCACTGCATCATCAGAGCATCATCACATCATCATCACAACATCATCAGTTTCATGTCAGCATCATCACTGCATAATCACTGCATCATCACAGCATCCTCACAGCATCAACACAGCGTCATCACAGCGTCATCAATGCATCATTACAGCATCATCTCAGTATAGTCACAGAATTATTACAGCATAATCACTACATCATCATATCATCACTGCATCATCACTGCATCATCACTGCATCATCACAGCACCATCACAGCATCATTACTTCAGAATCACTGCATCATCACAGCATCCTCACAGCAACATCGCAGCATCATCACAGCATCATCACACTGTCATGACAGCATCATCACTGCATAATCACTGCATAATCTCCGCATAATCACAGCATCATCACATCATCATCACAATATCATCACAGCGTCATCACTACACATCACTGCATCATCACTACATCATCACAGCATCATCACTTCGTCATCATCAGAGCATCATCACAGCATCATCACTGCATCCTCACTGCATCATGAGTGCATCATCATCACAGCATCATAACTGCATCATCAAAGCATCATCTCGGCATAATCACAATGTCATAAATACATCATCACTCCATCATCACAGCATTATCACATCATCATCACAACGTTTTCAGTGTCATCACAGCATCATAACAACGTCATCAAACTGTCATCACAGCATCATCACCAAATCATCACAGAATCATCACAGCATCATTACTGCATCATCACAGCATCTTTGCATCGTCATCAGAGCATCACCACTGCATCATCACATCATCATCTCAGCATCATCACAGCATCATTACTGCTTACTCACTGCATCATCACAGCGTCATGACAGTGTCATCACTGCATCATAACATCATAGCTTCATCATCAGAACATTATCACAGCATCATCACTGCATCATCACATCATCATTATAGCATCTTCACTGTCATCAATACATCATCACAGCATCATCACGTCATTATCACAGCATCATCAGTGTCATCTCAGCATCATCACTGCATCATGACTGCATCATAGCAGCATAATCACAGCATCATCACAGAATCATCACAGCATCATCATAAGGTCATCACAG
Source organism: Clangula hyemalis (assembly GCA_963989345.1). Next base: position 44,852 of record CAXDIO010000180.1, read on the forward strand.
CATCATCACTACGTCATCAGATTGTAATCACAGCATCATCACAGTGTCCTCACTGAATCATCACTGCACCATCACTGCACCATCACAGCATCATCTCAGCATCATCATGGCATCATTACTGCATCATCACTGCTTACTCACTGCATCATCACAGCATCATCTCAGCATCATCACAGAATCATTTCTGCATAATCATTGCATTTTCACAGCGTCATCACAGTATCATCACTGCATCATCACAGTGTCATCACAGCATCATCAAAGCATCACGACAGCGTCATCTCACCATCACGACAGCGTCATCAAAGCATCATCACTGCATCATAACAACATCATCTCAGCATCATCACAGAATCATTTCTGCATAATCACTGCATCATCATAGTGTCATCACAGTATATTCACTGCATCATCACATCATCACAGTGTCATCACAGAATCATCACTGAATCATCCAAGCATCATCCAAGCATCATCACAGCACCACCAATGCATCATCACCGCATCATCACATCATCAACACTGCATCATTGCTGCATCATCACATCATTGTCACAGTATCATCAAAATATCATCACAGCATCATCACACCATCATAACAACATCATCACAGCGTCATCACAGTATCGTAAATGCATCATCACAGAATCATCACTGAATCATCATAGCATCTTCATATCATCATCACAATATCATCACAGCATCATCACTGCATCATCACAGCATCATCACTGCATAATCACTGCATCATCACCACATCATCACAGCATCATCACTGCATAATCACTGCATCATCACAGCATCATCACATCGTCATCAAAACATCATTACAAGTATCAACACAACATAATCACAGTGTCATCACAGCATCATCATTGCATCCTTACTGCATGATCACAGCATCTCCGCATCGTAATCACATCATCATCACTGACTCCTCACTGAATCATCACTGTACCATCACTGCATCATCAGAGCATAATCTGAGCATAATCTCAGCATAATCACAGCATCATCACAGAATCATCACAGCATCATTACTGCATCATCACAGCATCTTTGCATCGTCATCAGAGCATCACCACTGCATCATCACTACATCATCACATCATCATCACAGCAATTTAGCTACATAATCACAGAATCATCATAGCGTAACGACAGCATCATCACAACATCATCACAGCATCATCACAGCATCACCGCAGCGTCATCACTGCATCATCACAGCATCATCACAGCATCATCACGGCATCGTTACAGCATCGTCATATCATCATAACTGCATCATCACAACAACATAACAGAATCATCAAAGCATCGTCACAGCATCATCACCGCGTCATCACAGCGTCATAAGTGCATCGTCACTGCATCTAAACTGCATCATCACAAAATCATCACAGCTTCATCACTGCAGCATCACAGCATCATCAATGCATCATCACTGCATCATCACAGCATCATCACTGCATCATCACAGCATCATCACTGCATCATCACAGCATCATCAGAGCATCATCACAGCATCCTCACAGCATCAATACAGCGTCATCACAACGTCAACAATGCATCATTACAGCATCATCTCAGTATAGTCACAGCATAATCACTGCATAATCACTGCATCATCATATCGTCATCACTGCATCATCACTGCATCATCACAGCACCATCACAGCATCATTACTGCAGAATCACTGCATCATCACAGCATCATAGCTGCATAATCACAGCATCATCACATCATCATCGCATAGTCATCACAGCGTCATCACTGCATCATCACAGCATCATCACAGCATCATTACTGCAGAATCACTGCATCATCACAGCATCCTCACAGCAACATCGCAGCATCATCACAGCATCATCGCATCATCATCACAGGGTCATGACAGCATCATCACTGCATAATCACCGCATAATCACAGCATCATCACAGCATAATCACAGTATCATCACAGCGTCATCACTACATCATCACTGCATCATCACAGAATCATCACTGCGTCATCACAGCATCATCAGAGCATCATCACAGCATCATCACAGCATCATCACAGCATCATCACATCATCATCTCAGCATCATTACTGCTTACTCACTGCATCATCAGAGCATCATCACATCATCATCACAACATCATCAGTTTCATGTCAGCATCATCACTGCATAATCACTGCATCATCACAGCATCCTCACAGCATCAACACAGCGTCATCACAGCGTCATCAGTGCATCATTACAGCATCATCTCAGTATAGTCACAGAATTATTACAGCATAATCACTGCATCATCATATCATCACTGCATCATCACTGCATCATCACTGCATCATCACAGCACCATCACAGCATCATTACTTCAGAATCACTGCATCATCACAGCATCCTCACAGCAACATCGCAGCATCATCACAGCATCATCACACTGTCATGACAGCATCATCACTGCATAATCACTGCATAATCTCCGCATAATCACAGCATCATCACATCATCATCACAATATCATCACAGCGTCATCACTACACATCACTGCATCATCACTACATCATCACAGCATCATCACTTCGTCATCATCAGAGCATCATCACAGCATCATCACTGCATCCTCACTGCATCATGAGTGCATCATCATCACAGCATCATAACTGCATCATCAAAGCATCATCTCGGCATAATCACAATGTCATAAATACATCATCACTCCATCATCACAGCATTATCACATCATCATCACAACGTTTTCAGTGTCATCACAGCATCATAACAACGTCATCAAACTGTCATCACAGCATCATCACCAAATCATCACAGAATCATCACAGCATCATTACTGCATCATCACAGCATCTTTGCATCGTCATCAGAGCATCACCACTGCATCATCACATCATCATCTCAGCATCATCACAGCATCATTACTGCTTACTCACTGCATCATCACAGCGTCATGACAGTGTCATCACTGCATCATAACATCATAGCTTCATCATCAGAACATTATCACAGCATCATCACTGCATCATCACATCATCATTATAGCATCTTCACTGTCATCAATACATCATCACAGCATCATCACATCATTATCACAGCATCATCAGTGTCATCTCAGCATCATCACTGCATCATGACTGCATCATAGCAGCATAATCACAGCATCATCACAGAATCATCACAGCATCATCATAAGGTCATCACAGCATCATCACTACGTCATCAGATTGTAATCACAGCATCATCACAGTGTCCTCACTGAATCATCACTGCACCATCACTGCAACATCACAGCATCATCTCAGCATCATCATGGCATCATTACTGCATCATCACTGCTTACTCACTGCATCATCACAGCATCATCTCAGCATCATCACAGAATCATTTCTGCATAATCATTGCATTTTCACAGCGTCATCACAGTATCATCACTGCATCATCACAGTGTCATCACAGCATCATCAAAGCATCACGACAGCGTCATCTCACCATCACGACAGCGTCATCAAAGCATCATCACTGCATCATAACAACATCATCTCAGCATCATCACAGAATCATTTCTGCATAATCACTGCATCATCATAGTGTCATCACAGTATATTCACTGCATCATCACATCATCACAGTGTCATCACAGAATCATCACTGAATCATCCAAGCATCATCCAAGCATCATCACAGCACCACCAATGCATCATCACAGTATCATCACTGCATAATCACTGCATCATCACCGCATCATCACATCATCAACACTGCATCATTGCTGCATCATCACATCATTGTCACAGTATCATCAAAATATCATCACAGCATCATCACACCATCATAACAACATCATCACAGCGTCATCACAGTATCGTAAATGCATCATCACAGAATCATCACTGAATCATCATAGCATCTTCATATCATCATCACAATATCATCACAGCATCATCACTGCATCATCACAGCATCATCACTGCATAATCACTGCATCATCACCACATCATCACAGCATCATCACTGCATAATCACTGCATCATCACAGCATCATCACATCGTCATCAAAACATCATTACAAGTATCAACACAACATAATCACAGTGTCATCACAGCATCATCATTGCATCCTTACTGCATGATCACAGCATCTCCGCATCGTAATCACATCATCATCACTGACTCCTCACTGAATCATCACTGTACCATCACTGCATCATCAGAGCATAATCTGAGCATAATCTCAGCATAATCACAGCATCATCACAGAATCATCACAGCATCATTACTGCATCATCACAGCATCTTTGCATCGTCATCAGAGCATCACCACTGCATCATCACTACATCATCACATCATCATCACAGCATTTTAGCTACATAATCACAGAATCATCATAGCGTAACGACAGCATCATCACAACATCATTACAGCATCATCACAGCGTCATCGTAACATCATGACTGTATCATCACAGCATCATCACAGCATCACCGCAGCGTCATCACTGCATCATCACAGCATCATCACAGCATCATCACGGCATCGTTACAGCATCGTCATATCATCATAACTGCATCATCACAACAACATAACAAAATCATCAAAGCATCGTCACAGCATCATCACCGCGTCATCACAGCGTCATAAGTGCATCGTCACTGCATCTAAACTGCATCATCACAAAATCATCACAGCTTCATCACTGCAGCATCACAGCATCATCAATGCATCATCACTGCATCATCACAGCATCATCAATGCATCATCACAGCATCATCACTGCATCATCACAGCATCATCAGAGCATCATCACAGCATCCTCACAGCATCAATACAGCGTCATCACAGCGTCATCACTGCATCATTACAGCATCATCTCAGTATAGTCACAGCATAATCACTGCATAATCACTGCATCATCATATCGTCATCACTGCATCATCACTGCATCATCACAGCACCATCACAGCATCATTACTGCAGAATCACTGCATCATCACAGCATCATAGCTGCATAATCACAGCATCATCACATCATCATCGCATAGTCATCACAGCGTCATCACTGCATCATCACAGCATCATCACAGCATCATTACTGCAGAATCACTGCATCATCACAGCATCCTCACAGCAACATCGCAGCATCATCACAGCATCATCGCATCATCATCACAGGGTCATGACAGCATCATCACTGCATAATCACCGCATAATCACAGCATCATCACAGCATAATCACAGTATCATCACAGCGTCATCACTACATCATCACTGCATCATCACAGAATCATCACTGCGTCATCACAGCATCATCAGAGCATCATCACAGCATCATCACAGCATCATCACATCATCATCTCAGCATCATTACTGCTTACTCACTGCATCATCAGAGCATCATCACATCATCATCACAACATCATCAGTTTCATGTCAGCATCATCACTGCATAATCACTGCATCATCACAGCATCCTCACAGCATCAACACAGCGTCATCACAGCGTCATCAATGCATCATTACAGCATCATCTCAGTATAGTCACAGAATTATTACAGCATAATCACTACATCATCATATCATCACAGCATCATCACTGCATCATCACAGCATCATCACTGCATCATCACCACATCATCACAGCATCATCACTGCATAATCACTGCATCATCACAGCATCATCACATCGTCATCAAAACATCATTACAAGTATCAACACAACATAATCACAGTGTCATCACAGCATCATCATTGCATCCTTACTGCATGACCACAGCATCTCCGCATCGTAATCACATCATCATCACTGACTCCTCACTGAATCATCACTGTACCATCACTGCATCATCAGAGCATAATCTGAGCATAATCTCAGCATAATCACAGCATCATCACAGAATCATCACAGCATCATTACTGCATCATCACAGCATCTTTGCATCGTCATCAGAGCATCACCACTGCATCATCACTACATCATCACATCATCATCACAGCATTTTAGCTACATAATCACAGAATCATCATAGCGTAACGACAGCATCATCACAACATCATCACAGCATCATCACAGCATCACCGCAACGTCATCACTGCATCATCACAGCATCATCACGGCATCGTTACAGCATCGTCATATCATCATAACTGCATCATCACAACAACATAACAAAATCATCAAAGCATCGTCACAGCATCATCACCGCGTCATCACAGCGTCATAAGTGCATCGTCACTGCATCTAAACTGCATCATCACAAAATCATCACAGCTTCATCACTGCAGCATCACAGCATCATCAATGCATCATCACTGCATCATCACAGCATCATCACTGCATCATCACAGCATCATCAGAGCATCATCACAGCATCCTCACAGCATCAATACAGCGTCATCACAACGTCAACAATGCATCATTACAGCATCATCTCAGTATAGTCACAGCATAATCACTGCATAATCACTGCATCATCATATTGTCATCACTGCATCATCACTGCATCATCACAGCACCATCACAGCATCATTACTGCAGAATCACTGCATCATCACAGCATCATAACTGCATAATCACAGCATCATCACAGCATCATCACATCATCATCGCATAGTCATCACAGCGTCATCACTGCATCATCACAGCATCATTACTGCAGAATCACTGCATCATCACAGCATCCTCACAGCAACATCGCAGCATCATCACAGCATCATCGCATCATCATCACAGGGTCATGACAGCATCATCACTGCATAATCACCGCATAATCACAGCATCATCACAGCATAATCACAGTATCATCACAGCGTCATCACTACATCATCACTGCATCATCACAGAATCATCACTGCGTCATCACAGCATCATCAGAGCATCATCACAGCATCATCACAGCATCATCACAGCATCATCACATCATCATCTCAGCATCATTACTGCTTACTCACTGCATCATCAGAGCATCATCACAGCATCATCACTGCATCATCACAGCATCCTCACAGCATCAACACAGCGTCATCACAGCGTCATCAATGCATCATTACAGCATCATCTCAGTATAGTCACAGAATTATTACAGCATAATCACTGCATCATCATATCATCACTGCATCATCACTGCATCATCACTGCATCATCACAGCACCATCACAGCATCATTACTTCAGAATCACTGCATCATCACAGCATCCTCACAGCAACATCGCAGCATCATCACAGCATCATCACACTGTCATGACAGCATCATCACTGCATAATCACTGCATAATCTCCGCATAATCACAGCATCATCACATCATCATCACAATATCATCACAGCGTCATCACTACACATCACTGCATCATCACTACATCATCACAGCATCATCACTTCGTCATCATCAGAGCATCATCACAGCATCATCACTGCATCCTCACTGCATCATGAGTGCATCATCATCACAGCATCATAACTGCATCATCAAAGCATCATCTCGGCATAATCACAATGTCATAAATACATCATCACTCCATCATCACAGCATTATCACATCATCATCACAACGTTTTCAGTGTCATCACAGCATCATAACAACGTCATCAAACTGTCATCACAGCATCATCACCAAATCATCACAGAATCATCACAGCATCATTACTGCATCATCACAGCATCTTTGCATCGTCATCAGAGCATCACCACTGCATCATCACATCATCATCTCAGCATCATCACAGCATCATTACTGCTTACTCACTGCATCATCACAGCGTCATGACAGTGTCATCACTGCATCATAACATCATAGCTTCATCATCAGAACATTATCACAGCATCATCACTGCATCATCACATCATCATTATAGCATCTTCACTGTCATCAATACATCATCACAGCATCATCACATCATTATCACAGCATCATCAGTGTCATCTCAGCATCATCACTGCATCATGACTGCATCATAGCAGCATAATCACAGCATCATCACAGAATCATCACAGCATCATCATAAGGTCATCACAGCATCATCACTACGTCATCAGATTGTAATCACAGCATCATCACAGTGTCCTCACTGAATCATCACTGCACCATCACTGCAACATCACAGCATCATCTCAGCATCATCATGGCATCATTACTGCATCATCACTGCTTACTCACTGCATCCTCACAGCATCATCTCAGCATCATCACAGAATCATTTCTGCATAATCATTGCATTTTCACAGCGTCATCACAGTATCATCACTGCATCATCACAGTGTCATCACAGCATCATCAAAGCATCACGACAGCGTCATCTCACCATCACGACAGCGTCATCAAAGCATCATCACTGCATCATAACAACATCATCTCAGCATCATCACAGAATCATTTCTGCATAATCACTGCATCATCATAGTGTCATCACAGTATATTCACTGCATCATCACATCATCACAGTGTCATCACAGAATCATCACTGAATCATCCAAGCATCATCCAAGCATCATCACAGCACCACCAATGCATCATCACCGCATCATCACATCATCAACACTGCATCATTGCTGCATCATCACATCATTGTCACAGTATCATCAAAATATCATCACAGCATCATCACACCATCATAACAACATCATCACAGCGTCATCACAGTATCGTAAATGCATCATCACAGAATCATCACTGAATCATCATAGCATCTTCATATCATCATCACAATATCATCACAGCATCATCACTGCATCATCACAGCATCATCACTGCATAATCACTGCATCATCACCACATCATCACAGCATCATCACTGCATAATCACTGCATCATCACAGCATCATCACATCGTCATCAAAACATCATTACAAGTATCAACACAACATAATCACAGTGTCATCACAGCATCATCATTGCATCCTTACTGCATGACCACAGCATCTCCGCATCGTAATCACATCATCATCACTGACTCATCACTGTACCATCACTGCATCATCAGAGCATAATCTGAGCATAATCTCAGCATAATCACAGCATCATCACAGCATCATTACTGCATCATCACAGCATCTTTGCATCGTCATCAGAGCATCACCACTGCATCATCACTACATCATCACATCATCATCACAGCATTTTAGCTACATAATCACAGAATCATCATAGCGTAACGACAGCATCATCACAGCATCACCGCAGCGTCATCACTGCATCATCACAGCATCATCACAGCATCATCACGGCATCGTTACAGCATCGTCATATCATCATAACTGCATCATCACAACAACATAACAAAATCATCAAAGCATCGTCACAGCATCATCACCGTGTCATCACAGCGTCATAACTGCATCGTCACTGCATCTAAACTGCATCATCACAAAATCATCACAGCTTCATCACTGCAGCATCACAGCATCATCAATGCATCATCACTGCATCATCACAGCATCATCACTGCATCATCACAGCATCATCAGAGCATCATCACAGCATCCTCACAGCATCAATACAGCGTCATCACAACGTCAACAATGCATCATTACAGCATCATCTCAGTATAGTCACAGCATAATCACTGCATAATCACTGCATCATCATATCGTCATCACTGCATCATCACTGCATCATCACAGCACCATCACAGCATCATTACTGCAGAATCACTGCATCATCACAGCATCATAGCTGCATAATCACAGCATCATCACATCATCATCGCATAGTCATCACAGCGTCATCACTGCATCATCACAGCATCATCACAGCAACATCACAGCATCATCACAGCATCATCGCATCATCATCACAGGGTCATGACAGCATCATCACTGCATAATCACCGCATAATCACAGCATCATCACAGCATAATCACAGTATCATCACAGCGTCATCACTACATCATCACTGCATCCTCACTGCATCATGAGTGCATCATCATCACAGCATCATAACTGCATCATCAAAGCATCATCTCGGCATAATCACAATGTCATAAATACATCATCACTCCATCATCACAGCATTATCACTTCATCATCACAACGTTTTCAGTGTCATCACAGCATCATAACAACGTCATCAAACTGTCATCACAGCATCATCACCAAATCATCACAGAATCATCACAGCATCATTACTGCATCATCACAGCATCTTTGCATCGTCATCAGAGCATCACCACTGCATCATCACATCATCATCTCAGCATCATCACAGCATCATTACTGCTTACTCACTGCATCATCACAGCGTCATGACAGTGTCATCACTGCATCATAACATCATAGCTTCATCATCAGAACATTATCACAGCATCATCACTGCATCATCACATCATCATTATAGCATCTTCACTGTCATCAATACATCATCACAGCATCATCACATCATTATCACAGCATCATCAGTGTCATCTCAGCATCATCACTGCATCATGACTGCATCATAGCAGCATAATCACAGCATCATCACAGAATCATCACAGCATCATCATAAGGTCATCACAGCATCATCACTACGTCATCAAATTGTAATCACAGCATCATCACAGTGTCCTCACTGAATCATCACTGCACCATCACTGCACCATCACAGCATCATCTCAGCATCATCATGGCATCATTACTGCATCATCACTGCTTACTCACTGCATCCTCACAGCATCATCTCAGCATCATCACAGAATCATTTCTGCATAATCATTGCATTTTCACAGCGTCATCACAGTATCATCACTGCATCATCACAGTGTCATCACAGCATCATCAAAGCATCACGACAGCGTCATCTCACCATCACGACAGCGTCATCAAAGCATCATCACTGCATCATAACAACATCATCTCAGCATCATCACAGAATCATTTCTGCATAATCACTGCATCATCATAGTGTCATCACAGTATATTCACTGCATCATCACATCATCACAGTGTCATCACAGAATCATCACTGAATCATCCAAGCATCATCCAAGCATCATCACAGCACCACCAATGCATCATCACCGCATCATCACATCATCAACACTGCATCATTGCTGCATCATCACATCATTGTCACAGTATCATCAAAATATCATCACAGCATCATCACACCATCATAACAACATCATCACAGCGTCATCACAGTATCGTAAATGCATCATCACAGAATCATCACTGAATCATCATAGCATCTTCATATCATCATCACAATATCATCACAGCATCATCACTGCATCATCACAGCATCATCACTGCATAATCACTGCATCATCACCACATCATCACAGCATCATCACTGCATAATCACTGCATCATCACAGCATCATCACATCGTCATCAAAACATCATTACAAGTATCAACACAACATAATCACAGTGTCATCACAGCATCATCATTGCATCCTTACTGCATGATCACAGCATCTCCGCATCGTAATCACATCATCATCACTGACTCCTCACTGAATCATCACTGTACCATCACTGCATCATCAGAGCATAATCTGAGCATAATCTCAGCATAATCACAGCATCATCACAGAATCATCACAGCATCATTACTGCATCATCACAGCATCTTTGCATCGTCATCAGAGCATCACCACTGCATCATCACTACATCATCACATCATCATCACAGCATTTTAGCTACATAATCACAGAATCATCATAGCGTAACGACAGCATCATCACAACATCATCACAGCATCATCACAGCATCACCGCAGCGTCATCACTGCATCATCACAGCATCATCACGGCATCGTTACAGCATCGTCATATCATCATAACTGCATCATCACAACAACATAACAAAATCATCAAAGCATCGTCACAGCATCATCACCGCGTCATCACAGCGTCATAAGTGCATCGTCACTGCATCTAAACTGCATCATCACAAAATCATCACAGCTTCATCACTGCAGCATCACAGCATCATCAATGCATCATCACTGCATCATCACAGCATCATCACTGCATCATCACAGCATCATCAGAGCATCATCACAGCATCCTCACAGCATCAATACAGCGTCATCACAACGTCAACAATGCATCATTACAGCATCATCTCAGTATAGTCACAGCATAATCACTGCATAATCACTGCATCATCATATCGTCATCACTGCATCATCACTGCATCATCACAGCACCATCACAGCATCATTACTGCAGAATCACTGCATCATCACAGCATCATAGCTGCATAATCACAGCATCATCACAGCATCATCACATCATCATCGCATAGTCATCACAGCGTCATCACTGCATCATCACAGCATCATTACTGCAGAATCACTGCATCATCACAGCATCCTCACAGCAACATCGCAGCATCATCACAGCATCATCGCATCATCATCACAGGGTCATGACAGCATCATCACTGCATAATCACCGCATAATCACAGCATCATCACAGCATAATCACAGTATCATCACAGCGTCATCACTACATCATCACTGCATCATCACAGAATCATCACTGCGTCATCACAGCATCATCAGAGCATCATCACAGCATCATCACAGCATCATCACAGCATCATCACATCATCATCTCAGCATCATTACTGCTTACTCACTGCATCATCATAGCATCATCACATCATCATCACAACATCATCAGTTTCATGTCAGCATCATCACTGCATAATCACTGCATCATCACAGCATCCTCACAGCATCAACACAGCGTCATCACAGCGTCATCAATGCATCATTACAGCATCATCTCAGTATAGTCACAGAATTATTACAGCATAATCACTGCATCATCATATCATCACTGCATCATCACTGCATCATCACTGCATCATCACAGCACCATCACAGCATCATTACTTCAGAATCACTGCATCATCACAGCATCCTCACAGCAACATCGCAGCATCATCACAGCATCATCACACTGTCATGACAGCATCATCACTGCATAATCTCCGCATAATCACAGCATCATCACAGCATCATCACATCATCATCACAATATCATCACAGCGTCATCACTACACATCACTGCATCATCACAGCATCATCACTTCGTCATCATCAGAGCATCATCACAGCATCATCACTGCATCCTCACTGCATCATGAGTGCATCATCATCACAGCATCATAACTGCATCATCAAAGCATCATCTCGGCATAATCACAATGTCATAAATACATCATCACTCCATCATCACAGCATTATCACATCATCATCACAACGTTTTCAGTGTCATCACAGCATCATAACAACGTCATCAAACTGTCATCACAGCATCATCACCAAATCATCACAGAATCATCACAGCATCATTACTGCATCATCACAGCATCTTTGCATCGTCATCAGAGCATCACCACTGCATCATCACATCATCATCTCAGCATCATCACAGCATCATTACTGCTTACTCACTGCATCATCACAGCGTCATGACAGTGTCATCACTGCATCATAACATCATAGCTTCATCATCAGAACATTATCACAGCATCATCACTGCATCATCACATCATCATTATAGCATCTTCACTGTCATCAATACATCATCACAGCATCATCACATCATTATCACAGCATCATCAGTGTCATCTCAGCATCATCACTGCATCATGACTACATCATAGCAGCATAATCACAGCATCATCACAGAATCATCACAGCATCATCATAAGGTCATCACAGCATCATCACTACGTCATCAGATTGTAATCACAGCATCATCACAGTGTCCTCACTGAATCATCACTGCACCATCACTGCAACATCACAGCATCATCTCAGCATCATCATGGCATCATTACTGCATCATCACTGCTTACTCACTGCATCATCACAGCATCATCTCAGCATCATCACAGAATCATTTCTGCATAATCATTGCATTTTCACAGCGTCATCACAGTATCATCACTGCATCATCACAGTGTCATCACAGCATCATCAAAGCATCACGACAGCGTCATCAAAGCATCATCACTGCATCATAACAACATCATCTCAGCATCATCACAGAATCATTTCTGCATAATCACTGCATCATCATAGTGTCATCACAGTATATTCACTGCATCATCACATCATCACAGTGTCATCACAGAATCATCACTGAATCATCCAAGCATCATCCAAGCATCATCACAGCACCACCAATGCATCATCACCGCATCATCACATCATCAACACTGCATCATTGCTGCATCATCACATCATTGTCACAGTATCATCAAAATATCATCACAGCATCATCACACCATCATAACAACATCATCACAGCGTCATCACAGTATCGTAAATGCATCATCACAGAATCATCACTGAATCATCATAGCATCTTCATATCATCATCACAATATCATCACAGCATCATCACTGCATCATCACAGCATCATCACTGCATAATCACTGCATCATCACCACATCATCACAGCATCATCACTGCATAATCACTGCATCATCACAGCATCATCACATCGTCATCAAAACATCATTACAAGTATCAACACAACATAATCACAGTGTCATCACAGCATCATCATTGCATCCTTACTGCATGATCACAGCATCTCCGCATCGTAATCACATCATCATCACTGACTCCTCACTGAATCATCACTGTACCATCACTGCATCATCAGAGCATAATCTGAGCATAATCTCAGCATAATCACAGCATCATCACAGAATCATCACAGCATCATTACTGCATCATCACAGCATCTTTGCATCGTCATCAGAGCATCACCACTGCATCATCACTACATCATCACATCATCATCACAGCATTTTAGCTACATAATCACAGAATCATCATAGCGTAACGACAGCATCATCACAACATCATCACAGCATCATCACAGCATCACCGCAGCGTCATCACTGCATCATCACAGCATCATCACGGCATCGTTACAGCATCATCATATCATCATAAGTGCATCATCACAACAACATAACAAAATCATCAAAGCATCGTCACAGCATCATCACCGCGTCATCACAGCGTCATAAGTGCATCGTCACTGCATCTAAACTGCATCATCACAAAATCATCACAGCTTCATCACTGCAGCATCACAGCATCATCAATGCATCATCACTGCATCATCACAGCATCATCACTGCATCATCACAGCATCATCAGAGCATCATCACAGCATCCTCACAGCATCAATACAGCGTCATCACAACGTCAACAATGCATCATTACAGCATCATCTCAGTATAGTCACAGCATAATCACTGCATAATCACTGCATCATCATATCGTCATCACTGCATCATCACAGCACCATCACAGCATCATTACTGCAGAATCACTGCATCATCACAGCATCATAGCTGCATAATCACAGCATCATCACATCATCATCGCATAGTCATCACAGCGTCATCACTGCATCATCACAGCATCATCACAGCATCATTACTGCAGAATCACTGCATCATCACAGCATCCTCACAGCAACATCGCAGCATCATCACAGCATCATCGCATCATCATCACAGGGTCATGACAGCATCATCACTGCATAATCACCGCATAATCACAGCATCATCACAGCATAATCACAGTATCATCACAGCGTCATCACTACATCATCACTGCATCATCACAGAATCATCACTGCGTCATCACAGCATCATCAGAGCATCATCACAGCATCATCACAGCATCATCACAGCATCATCACATCATCATCTCAGCATCATTACTGCTTACTCACTGCATCATCAGAGCATCATCACATCATCATCACAACATCATCAGTTTCATGTGAGCATCATCACTGCATAATCACTGCATCATCACAGCATCCTCACAGCATCAACACAGCGTCATCACAGCGTCATCAGTGCATCATTACAGCATCATCTCAGTATAGTCACAGAATTATTACAGCATAATCACTGCATCATCATATCATCACTGCATCATCACTGCATCATCACTGCATCATCACAGCACCATCACAGCATCATTACTTCAGAATCACTGCATCATCACAGCATCCTCACAGCAACATCGCAGCATCATCACAGCATCATCACACTGTCATGACAGCATCATCACTGCATAATCACTGCATAATCTCCGCATAATCACAGCATCATCACATCATCATCACAATATCATCACAGCGTCATCACTACACATCACTGCATCATCACTACATCATCACAGCATCATCACTTCGTCATCATCAGAGCATCATCACAGCATCATCACTGCATCCTCACTGCATCATGAGTGCATCATCATCACAGCATCATAACTGCATCATCAAAGCATCATCTCGGCATAATCACAATGTCATAAATACATCATCACTCCATCATCACAGCATTATCACATCATCATCACAACGTTTTCAGTGTCATCACAGCATCATAACAACGTCATCAAACTGTCATCACAGCATCATCACCAAATCATCACAGAATCATCACAGCATCATTACTGCATCATCACAGCATCTTTGCATCGTCATCAGAGCATCACCACTGCATCATCACATCATCATCTCAGCATCATCACAGCATCATTACTGCTTACTCACTGCATCATCACAGCGTCATGACAGTGTCATCACTGCATCATAACATCATAGCTTCATCATCAGAACATTATCACAGCATCATCACTGCATCATCACATCATCATTATAGCATCTTCACTGTCATCAATACATCATCACAGCATCATCACATCATTATCACAGCATCATCAGTGTCATCTCAGCATCATCACTGCATCATGACTGCATCATAGCAGCATAATCACAGCATCATCACAGAATCATCACAGCATCATCATAAGGTCATCACAGCATCATCACTACGTCATCAGATTGTAATCACAGCATCATCACAGTGTCCTCACTGAATCATCACTGCACCATCACTGCAACATCACAGCATCATCTCAGCATCATCATGGCATCATTACTGCATCATCACTGCTTACTCACTGCATCATCACAGCATCATCTCAGCATCATCACAGAATCATTTCTGCATAATCATTGCATTTTCACAGCGTCATCACAGTATCATCACTGCATCATCACAGTGTCATCACAGCATCATCAAAGCATCACGACAGCGTCATCTCACCATCACGACAGCGTCATCAAAGCATCATCACTGCATCATAACAACATCATCTCAGCATCATCACAGAATCATTTCTGCATAATCACTGCATCATCATAGTGTCATCACAGTATATTCACTGCATCATCACATCATCACAGTGTCATCACAGAATCATCACTGAATCATCCAAGCATCATCCAAGCATCATCACAGCACCACCAATGCATCATCACAGTATCATCACTGCATAATCACTGCATCATCACCGCATCATCACATCATCAACACTGCATCATTGCTGCATCATCACATCATTGTCACAGTATCATCAAAATATCATCACAGCATCATCACACCATCATAACAACATCATCACAGCGTCATCACAGTATCGTAAATGCATCATCACAGAATCATCACTGAATCATCATAGCATCTTCATATCATCATCACAATATCATCACAGCATCATCACTGCATCATCACAGCATCATCACTGCATAATCACTGCATCATCACCACATCATCACAGCATCATCACTGCATAATCACTGCATCATCACAGCATCATCACATCGTCATCAAAACATCATTACAAGTATCAACACAACATAATCACAGTGTCATCACAGCATCATCATTGCATCCTTACTGCATGATCACAGCATCTCCGCATCGTAATCACATCATCATCACTGACTCCTCACTGAATCATCACTGTACCATCACTGCATCATCAGAGCATAATCTGAGCATAATCTCAGCATAATCACAGCATCATCACAGAATCATCACAGCATCATTACTGCATCATCACAGCATCTTTGCATCGTCATCAGAGCATCACCACTGCATCATCACTACATCATCACATCATCATCACAGCATTTTAGCTACATAATCACAGAATCATCATAGCGTAACGACAGCATCATCACAACATCATTACAGCATCATCACAGCGTCATCGTAACATCATGACTGTATCATCACAGCATCATCACAGCATCACCGCAGCGTCATCACTGCATCATCACAGCATCATCACAGCATCATCACGGCATCGTTACAGCATCGTCATATCATCATAACTGCATCATCACAACAACATAACAAAATCATCAAAGCATCGTCACAGCATCATCACCGCGTCATCACAGCGTCATAACTGCATCGTCACTGCATCTAAACTGCATCATCACAAAATCATCACAGCTTCATCACTGCAGCATCACAGCATCATCAAAGCATCATCGCAGCATCATCACATCATCATCACTGCATCATCACAGAATCATTACTGTTTACTCACTGCGGCATCACAGCATTATCACGGTGTCATAACTGCATCATCACTGCACCATTACTGCATCATCACAGTGTCATCTCAGCATCATCACAGCATCATTACTGCCTAATCATTGCATTATCACAACGTCATCACAGTATCATCAGTGCATCATCACAGCATCATTACTGCATCATCACATCATCATCACAGAATCACGATAGTGTCATCACAGCGTCATCACTGCATCATCACAGCGTCATCTCAGCATCATCAGAGACTCATCACAGCGTCATCACTGCATCATCACTGCATCACCACAGTATCATCACAGCATCATCACAAAATTATAAGAGCGTCATCACAGCGTTATTACTGCATCATCACAGCATCAATAGAGCATCATCACAGCGTCATCACAGCGTTATCACAGCGTCATCACAGCATCATCACAGCATCACGACATCATCATCACAGCTTCACGACAGTGTCATGAGAGCGTCTTCACAGCATCATCACTGCATCATCACAGCATCATCATTATTGCATCATGACTGCATCATTACAGCATCATCAGAGCAGAATCAGTGCGCCGTCACAGCATCATTACTGCATCACCACATCATCACTGTGTTATCGCAGCGTCATCACAGCATCATCACAACATCATCACAGAATCATCACAGCATCATTACAGCATCATCACATCATCATCACAGCGTCATCACAACATCATCGTAGCATCATCATGCATCATCACAGCATCATTACTGCATCATCACAGCATCATCACAGCATCATCACTGCATCATCACGGCATCGTTACAGCATCATCACCGCGTCATCACACCGTCATAACTGCATCGTCACTGCATCTAAACTGCATCATCACAAAATCATCACAGCTTCATCACTGCAGCATCACAGCATCATCAAAGCATCATCGCAGCATCATCACATCATCATCACTGCATCATCACAGAATCATTACTGTTTACTCACTGCGGCATCACAGCATTATCACGGTGTCATAACTGCATCATCACTGCACCATTACTGCATCATCACAGTGTCATCTCAGCATCATCACAGCATCATTACTGCCTAATCATTGCATTATCACAACGTCATCACAGTATCATCAGTGCATCATCACAGCATCATTACTGCATCATCACATCATCATCACAGAATCACGATAGTTTCATCACAGCGTCATCACTGCATCATCACAGCATCATCTCAGCATCATCAGAGACTCATCACAGCGTCATCACTGCATCATCACTGCATCACCACAGTATCATCACAGCATCATCACAAAATTATAAGAGCGTCATCACAGCGTTATTACTGCATCATCACAGCATCAATAGAGCATCATCACAGCGTCATCACAGCGTTATCACAGCATCATCACAGCATCACGACATCATCATCACAGCTTCACGACAGTGTCATGAGAGCGTCTTCACAGCATCATCACTACATCATCACAGCATCATCACTGCGTCATCAGAGCATCATCACAAAATCATCACAGCGTCATTACTGCATCATCACTGCATCATCACAGCGTCATCACCGCATCATCACTGCATTGTCACAACATCATGGCATCATAATAACTGCATCATAACAGCATGATCAAAGCATCATCACAGCGTCATCACAGCGTCATAACTGCATAAACACTGCATCATCAAAGAACCATCACAGCATCATCACAGCGTCATAACAGCATCATCAGAGCATCATCACATCGTCATCACATCGTCATCAAAGAATCTTCACAGCATCAATGCTATGTCATCATAGCATCATCATAATATTATCACAGCTTCATCACAGCGTCATAACAACATCATCACTGCATCATCACAGCATCATCATTATTGCATCATGACTGCATCATTACAGCATCATCAGAGCAGAATCAGTGCGTCATCACAGCATCATTACTGCATCACCACATCATCACTGTGTTATCGCAGCGTCATCACAGCATCATCACAACATCATCACAGAATCATCACAGCATCATTGCAGCATCATCACATCATCATCACAGCGTCATCACAACATCATCGTAGCATCATCATGCATCATCACAGCATCATTACTGCATCATCACAGCATCATCACAGCATCATCACTGCATCATCACTGAATAATCACAGCATCATCACTGCATCATCACGGCATCGTTACAGCATCGTCATATCATCATAACTGCATCATCACAACAACATAACAAAATCATCAAAGCATCATCACAGCATCATCACCGCGTCATCACAGCGTCATAACTGCATCGTCACTGCATCTAAACTGCATCATCACAAAATCATCACTGCATCACATCATAATCACAACATCATCAAAGCGTCATCACAGCATCATCACTGCGTTATCACAGCATCATCTCAGCATCATCACAGTATCATTACTGCTTATTCACTGCATCATCACAACATCATCACAGCGTCATTACAGTGTCATAAATGCATCATCACAGTGTCATCAAAGCGTCCTAACTGCATAATCACTGCATCATCGCAGCTTCATCACAGCATCATGACAGCGTCATCACAGCATCAAAAATGCATAATCACTTCATCCTCACATCATCATCATAGCATCATAGCTGCATAATCATAGAGTCATCACAGCATCATCACTACATCATCAAATTGTCATCACTGTATCATCACAGCATCATCATAGCATCATCACTGCATAATCACAGTGTCATAACAGCATCATTACAACACCATGACTACGTCATCACAGCATCACGACAGCGTCATTACAGTGTCATCACAGCATCATCACTGCATTATCACAACACCATCACAACATCATCACTGCGTCATCAGAGCGTCATCACTACATAATCACTTCTTACTCAGTGAATCATCACTGCATCATCACATCATCACAGCATCATCTCAGCATAATCACAGTATCATCACAGCGTCATCACTACATCATCAATGCATCATCACTGCATCATCACAGCATCATCACTGCATCATCACAGCATCATCAGAGCATCATCACAGCATCATCACAACATCATCACAGAGTCATCACAGCATCATCACTGCATAATCACTGCATCATCACAGCATCCTCACAGCATCAATACAGCGTCATCACAACGTCAACAATGCATCATTACAGCATCATCTCAGTATAGTCACAGCATAATCACTGCATAATCACTGCATCATCATATCGTCATCACTGCATCATCACTGCATCATCACAGCACCATCACAGCATCATTACTGCAGAATCACTGCATCATCACAGCATCATAGCTGCATAATCACAGCATCATCACATCATCATCGCATAGTCATCACAGCGTCATCACTGCATCATCACTGCATCATCACAGCATCATTACTGCAGAATCACTGCATCATCACAGCATCCTCACAGCAACATCGCAGCATCATCACAGCATCATCGCATCATCATCACAGTGTCATGACAGCATCATCACTGCATAATCACCGCATAATCACAGCATCATCACAGCATAATCACAGTATCATCACAGCGTCATCACTACATCATCACTGCATCATCACAGAATCATCACTGCGCCATCACAGCATCATCAGAGCATCATCACAGCATCATCACAGCATAATCACAGTATCATCACAGCATCATCACTACATCATCACTGCATCATCACAGAATCATCACTGCATCATAACAGCATCATCACAGCATCATCACAGCATCATCACATCATCATCTCAGCATCATTACTGCTTACTCACTGCATCATCAGAGCATCATCACATCATCATCACAACATCATCAGTTTCATGTCAGCATCATCACTGCATAATCACTGCATCATCACAGCATCCTCACAGCATCAACACAGCGTCATCACAGCGTCATCAATGCATCATTACTGCATCATCTCAGTATAGTCACAGAATTATTACAGCATAATCACTGCATCATCATATCATCACTGCATCATCACTGCATCATCACTGCATCATCACAGCACCATCACAGCATCATTACTTCAGAATCACTGCATCATCACAGCATCCTCACAGCAACATCGCAGCATCATCACAGCATCATCACACTGTCATGACAGCATCATCACTGCATAATCACTGCATAATCTCCGCATAATCACAGCATCATCACATCATCATCACAATATCATCACAGCGTCATCACTACACATCACTGCATCATCACTACATCATCACAGCATCATCACTTCGTCATCATCAGAGCATCATCACAGCATCATCACTGCATCCTCACTGCATCATGAGTGCATCATCATCACAGCATCATAACTGCATCATCAAAGCATCATCTCGGCATAATCACAATGTCATAAATACATCATCACTCCATCATCACAGCATTATCACATCATCATCACAACGTTTTCAGTGTCATCACAGCATCATAACAACGTCACCAAACTGTCATCACAGCATCATCACCAAATCATCACAGAATCATCACAGCATCATTACTGCATCATCACAGCATCTTTGCATCGTCATCAGAGCATCACCACTGCATCATCACATCATCATCTCAGCATCATCACAGCATCATTACTGCTTACTCACTGCATAATCACAGCGTCATGACAGTGTCATCACTGCATCATAACATCATAGCTTCATCATCAGAACATTATCACAGCATCATCACTGCATCATCACATCATCATTATAGCATCTTCACTGTCATCAATACATCATCACAGCATCATCACATCATTATCACAGCATCATCAGTGTCATCTCAGCATCATCACTGCATCATGACTGCATCATAGCAGCATAATCACAGCATCATCACAGAATCATCACAGCATCATCATAAGGTCATCACAGCATCATCACTACGTCATCAGATTGTAATCACAGCATCATCACAGTGTCCTCACTGAATCATCACTGCACCATCACTGCAACATCACAGCATCATCTCAGCATCATCATGGCATCATTACTGCATCATCACTGCTTACTCACTGCATCATCACAGCATCATCTCAGCATCATCACAGAATCATTTCTGCATAATCATTGCATTTTCACAGCGTCATCACAGTATCATCACTGCATCATCACAGTGTCATCACAGCATCATCAAAGCATCACGACAGCGTCATCTCACCATCACGACAGCGTCATCAAAGCATCATCACTGCATCATAACAACATCATCTCAGCATCATCACAGAATCATTTCTGCATAATCACTGCATCATCATAGTGTCATCACAGTATATTCACTGCACCATCACATCATCACAGTGTCATCACAGAATCATCACTGAATCATCCAAGCATCATCCAAGCATCATCACAGCACCACCAATGCATCATCACAGTATCATCACTGCATAATCACTGCATCATCACCGCATCATCACATCATCAACACTGCATCATTGCTGCATCATCACATCATTGTCACAGTATCATCAAAATATCATCACAGCATCATCACACCATCATAACAACATCATCACAGCGTCATCACAGTATCGTAAATGCATCATCACAGAATCATCACTGAATCATCATAGCATCTTCATATCATCATCACAATATCATCACAGCATCATCACTGCATCATCACAGCATCATCACTGCATCATCACCACATCATCACAGCATCATCACTGCATAATCACTGCATCATCACAGCATCATCACATCGTCATCAAAACATCATTACAAGTATCAACACAACATAATCACAGTGTCATCACAGCATCATCATTGCATCCTTACTGCATGATCACAGCATCTCCGCATCGTAATCACATCATCATCACTGACTCCTCACTGAATCATCACTGTACCATCACTGCATCATCAGAGCATAATCTCAGCATAATCTCAGCATAATCTCAGCATAATCACAGAATCATCACAGCATCATTACTGCATCATCACAGCATCTTTGCATCGTCATCAGAGCATCACCACTGCATCATCACTACATCATCACATCATCATCACAGCATTTTAGCTACATAATCACAGAATCATCATAGCGTAACGACAGCATCATCACAACATCATTACAGCATCATCACAGCGTCATCGTAACATCATGACTGTATCATCACAGCATCATCACAGCATCACCGCAGCGTCATCACTGCATCATCACAGCATCATCACAGCATCATCACGGCATCGTTACAGCATCGTCATATCATCATAACTGCATCATCACAACAACATAACAAAATCATCAAAGCATCGTCACAGCATCATCACCGCGTCATCACAGCGTCATAACTGCATCGTCACTGCATCTAAACTGCATCATCACAAAATCATCACAGCTTCATCACTGCAGCATCACAGCATCATCAAAGCATCATCGCAGCATCATCACATCATCATCACTGCATCATCACAGAATCATTACTGTTTACTCACTGCGGCATCACAGCATTATCACGGTGTCATAACTGCATCATCACTGCACCATTACTGCATCATCACAGTGTCATCTCAGCATCATCACAGCATCATTAATGCCTAATCATTGCATTATCACAACGTCATCACAGTATCATCAGTGCATCATCACAGCATCATTACTGCATCATCACATCATCATCACAGAATCACGATAGTGTCATCACAGCGTCATCACTGCATCATCACAGCGTCATCTCAGCATCATCAGAGACTCATCACAGCGTCATCACTGCATCATCACTGCATCACCACAGTATCATCACAGCATCATCACAAAATTATAAGAGCGTCATCACAGCGTTATTACTGCATCATCACAGCATCAATAGAGCATCATCACAGCGTCTTCACAGCGTTATCACAGCGTCATCACAGCATCATCACAGCATCACGACATCATCATCACAGCTTCACGACAGTGTCATGAGAGCGTCTTCACAGCATCATCACTGCATCATCACAGCATCATCATTATTGCATCATGACTGCATCATTACAGCATCATCAGAGCAGAATCAGTGCGCCGTCACAGCATCATTACTGCATCACCACATCATCACTGTGTTATCGCAGCGTCATCATAGCATCATCACAACATCATCACAGAATCATCACAGCATCATTACTGCATCATCACAGCATCATCACAGCATCATCACTGCATCATCACGGCATCGTTACAGCATCGTCATATCATCATAACTGCATCATCACAACAACATAACAAAATCATCAAAGCATCTTCACAGCATCATCACCGCGTCATCACAGCGTCATAACTGCATCGTCACTGCATCTAAACTGCATCATCAAAAAATCATCACTGCATCACATCATAATCACAACATCATCAAAGCGTCATCACAGCATCATCACTGCGTTATCACAGCATCATCTCAGCATCATCACAGTATCATTACTGCTTATTCACTGCATCATCACAACATCATCACAGCGTCATTACAGTGTCATAAATGCATCATCACAGTGTCATCAAAGCGTCCTAACTGCATAATCACTGCATCATCGCAGCTTCATCACAGCATCATGACAGCGTCATCACAGCATCAAAAATGCATAATCACTTCATCCTCACATCATCATCATAGCATCATAGCTGCATAATCATAGAGTCATCACAGCATCATCACTACATCATCAAATTGTCATCACAGCATCATCATAGCATCATCACTGCATAATCACAGTGTCATAACAGCATCATTACAACACCATGACTACGTCATCACAGCATCACGACAGCGTCATTACAGTGTCATCACAGCATCATCACTGCATTATCACAACATCATCACAACATCATCACTGCGTCATCAGAGCGTCATCACTACATAATCACTTCTTACTCAGTGAATCATCACTGCATCATCACATCATCACAGCATCATCTCAGCATAATCACAGTATCATCACAGCGTCATCACTACATCATCAATGCATCATCACTGCATCATCACAGAATCATCACTGCGTCATCACAGCATCATCAGAGCATCATCACAGCATCATCACATCATCATCACAGAATCATCACTGCGTCATCACAGCATCATCAGAGCATCATCACATCATCATCACAACATCATCAGTTTCATGTCAGCATCATCACTGCATAATCACTGCATCATCACAGCATCCTCACAGCATCAACACAGCGTCATCACAGCGTCATCAGTGCATCATTACAGCATCATCTCAGTATAGTCACAGAATTATTACAGCATAATCACTGCATCATCATATCATCACTGCATCATCACTGCATCATCACTGCATCATCACAGCACCATCACAGCATCATTACTTCAGAATCACTGCATCATCACAGCATCCTCACAGCAACATCGCAGCATCATCACAGCATCATCACACTGTCATGACAGCATCATCACTGCATAATCACTGCATAATCTCCGCATAATCACAGCATCATCACATCATCATCACAATATCATCACAGCGTCATCACTACACATCACTGCATCATCACTACATCATCACAGCATCATCACTTCGTCATCATCAGAGCATCATCACAGCATCATCACTGCATCCTCACTGCATCATGAGTGCATCATCATCACAGCATCATAACTGCATCATCAAAGCATCATCTCGGCATAATCACAATGTCATAAATACATCATCACTCCATCATCACAGCATTATCACATCATCATCACAACGTTTTCAGTGTCATCACAGCATCATAACAACGTCATCAAACTGTCATCACAGCATCATCACCAAATCATCACAGAATCATCACAGCATCATTACTGCATCATCACAGCATCTTTGCATCGTCATCAGAGCATCACCACTGCATCATCACATCATCATCTCAGCATCATCACAGCATCATTACTGCTTACTCACTGCATCATCACAGCGTCATGACACTGTCATCACTGCATCATAACATCATAGCTTCATCATCAGAACATTATCACAGCATCATCACTGCATCATCACATCATCATTATAGCATCTTCACTGTCATCAATACATCATCACAGCATCATCACATCATTATCACAGCATCATCAGTGTCATCTCAGCATCATCACTGCATCATGACTGCATCATAGCAGCATAATCACAGCATCATCACAGAATCATCACAGCATCATCATAAGGTCATCACAGCATCATCACTACGTCATCAGATTGTAATCACAGCATCATCACAGTGTCCTCACTGAATCATCACTGCACCATCACTGCAACATCACAGCATCATCTCAGCATCATCATGGCATCATTACTGCATCATCACTGCTTACTCACTGCATCATCACAGCATCATCTCAGCATCATCACAGAATCATTTCTGCATAATCATTGCATTTTCACAGCGTCATCACAGTATCATCACTGCATCATCACAGTGTCATCACAGCATCATCAAAGCATCACGACAGCGTCATCTCACCATCACGACAGCGTCATCAAAGCATCATCACTGCATCATAACAACATCATCTCAGCATCATCACAGAATCATTTCTGCATAATCACTGCATCATCATAGTGTCATCACAGTATATTCACTGCATCATCACATCATCACAGTGTCATCACAGAATCATCACTGAATCATCCAAGCATCATCCAAGCATCATCACAGCACCACCAATGCATCATCACAGTATCATCACTGCATAATCACTGCATCATCACCGCATCATCACATCATCAACACTGCATCATTGCTGCATCATCACATCATTGTCACAGTATCATCAAAATATCATCACAGCATCATCACACCATCATAACAACATCATCACAGCGTCATCACAGTATCGTAAATGCATCATCACAGAATCATCACTGAATCATCATAGCATCTTCATATCATCATCACAATATCATCACAGCATCATCACTGCATCATCACAGCATCATCACTGCATAATCACTGCATCATCACCACATCATCACAGCATCATCACTGCATAATCACTGCATCATCACAGCATCATCACATCGTCATCAAAACATCATTACAAGTATCAACACAACATAATCACAGTGTCATCACAGCATCATCATTGCATCCTTACTGCATGATCACAGCATCTCCGCATCGTAATCACATCATCATCACTGACTCCTCACTGAATCATCACTGTACCATCACTGCATCATCAGAGCATAATCTGAGCATAATCTCAGCATAATCACAGCATCATCACAGAATCATCACAGCATCATTACTGCATCATCACAGCATCTTTGCATCGTCATCAGAGCATCACCACTGCATCATCACTACATCATCACATCATCATCACAGCATTTTAGCTACATAATCACAGAATCATCATAGCGTAACGACAGCATCATCACAACATCATTACAGCATCATCACAGCGTCATCGTAACATCATGACTGTATCATCACAGCATCATCACAGCATCACCGCAGCGTCATCACTGCATCATCACAGCATCATCACAGCATCATCACGGCATCGTTACAGCATCGTCATATCATCATAACTGCATCATCACAACAACATAACAAAACCATCAAAGCATCGTCACAGCATCATCACCGCGTCATCACAGCATCATAACTGCATCGTCACTGCATCTAAACTGCATCATCACAAAATCATCACAGCTTCATCACTGCAGCATCACAGCATCATCAAAGCATCATCGCAGCATCATCACATCATCATCACTGCATCATCACAGAATCATTACTGTTTACTCACTGCGGCATCACAGCATTATCACGGTGTCATAACTGCATCATCACTGCACCATTACTGCATCATCACAGTGTCATCTCAGCATCATCACAGCATCATTACTGCCTAATCATTGCATTATCACAACGTCATCACAGTATCATCAGTGCATCATCACAGCATCATTACTGCATCATCACATCATCATCACAGAATCACGATAGTGTCATCACAGCGTCATCACTGCATCATCACAGCGTCATCTCAGCATCATCAGAGACTCATCACAGCGTCATCACTGCATCATCACTGCATCACCACAGTATCATCACAGCATCATCACAAAATTATAAGAGCGTCATCACAGCGTTATTACTGCATCATCACAGCATCAATAGAGCATCATCACAGCGTCTTCACAGCGTTATCACAGCGTCATCACAGCATCATCACAGCATCACGACATCATCATCACAGCTTCACGACAGTGTCATGAGAGCGTCTTCACAGCATCATCACTGCATCATCACAGCATCATCATTATTGCATCATGACTGCATCATTACAGCATCATCAGAGCAGAATCAGTGCGCCGTCACAGCATCATTACTGCATCACCACATCATCACTGTGTTATCGCAGCGTCATCACAGCATCATCACAACATCATCACAGAATCATCACAGCATCATTACTGCCTAATCATTGCATTATCACAACGTCATCACAGTATCATCAGTGCATCATCACAGCATCATTACTGCATCATCACATCATCATCACAGAATCACGATAGTTTCATCACAGCGTCATCACTGCATCATCACAGCATCATCTCAGCATCATCAGAGACTCATCACAGCGTCATCACTGCATCATCACTGCATCACCACAGTATCATCACAGCATCATCACAAAATTATAAGAGCGTCATCACAGCGTTATTACTGCATCATCACAGCATCAATAGAGCATCATCACAGCGTCATCACAGCGTTATCACAGCATCATCACAGCATCACGACAGTGTCATGAGAGCGTCTTCACAGCATCATCACTACATCATCACAGCATCATCACTGCGTCATCAGAGCATCATCACAAAATCATCACAGCGTCATTACTGCATCATCACTGCATCATCACAGCGTCATCACCGCATCATCACTGCATTGTCACAACATCATGGCGTCATAATAACTGCATCATAACAGCATGATCAAAGCATCATCACAGCGTCATCACAGCGTCATAACTGCATAAACACTGCATCATCAAAGAACCATCACAGCATCATCACAGCGTCATAACAGCATCATCAGAGCATCATCACATCGTCATCACATCGTCATCAAAGAATCTTCACAGCATCATCGCTATGTCATCATAGCATCATCATAATATTATCACAGCTTCATCACAGCGTCATAACAACATCATCACTGCATCATCACAGCATCATCATTATTGCATCATGACTGCATCATTACAGCATCATCAGAGCAGAATCAGTGCGTCATCACAGCATCATTACTGCATCACCACATCATCACTGTGTTATCGCAGCATCATCACAGCATCATCACAACATCATCACAGAATCATCACAGCATCATTGCAGCATCATCACATCATCATCACAGCGTCATCACAACATCATCGTAGCATCATCATGCATCATCACAGCATCATTACTGCATCATCACAGCATCATCACAGCATCATCACTGCATCATCACTGAATAATCACAGCATCATCACTGCATCATCACGGCATCGTTACAGCATCGTCATATCATCATAACTGCATCATCACAACAACATAACAAAATCATCAAAGCATCATCACAGCATCATCACCGCGTCATCACAGCGTCATAACTGCATCGTCACTGCATCTAAACTGCATCATCACAAAATCATCACTGCATCACATCATAATCACAACATCATCAAAGCGTCATCACAGCATCATCACTGCGTTATCACAGCATCATCTCAGCATCATCACAGTATCATTACTGCTTATTCACTGCATCATCACAACATCATCACAGCGTCATTACAGTGTCATAAATGCATCATCACAGTGTCATCAAAGCGTCCTAACTGCATAATCACTGCATCATCGCAGCTTCATCACAGCATCATGACAGCGTCATCACAGCATCAAAAATGCATAATCACTTAATCCTCACATCATCATCATAGCATCATAGCTGCATAATCATAGAGTCATCACAGCATCATCACTACATCATCAAATTGTCATCACTGTATCATCACAGCATCATCATAGCATCATCACTGCATAATCACAGTGTCATAACAGCATCATTACAACACCATGACTACGTCATCACAGCATCACGACAGCGTCATTACAGTGTCATCACAGCATCATCACTGCATTATCACAACACCATCACAACATCATCACTGCGTCATCAGAGCGTCATCACTACATAATCACTTCTTACTCAGTGAATCATCACTGCATCATCACATCATCACAGCATCATCTCAGCATAATCACAGTATCATCACAGCGTCATCACTACATCATCAATGCATCATCACTGCATCATCACAGCATCATCACTGCATCATCACAGCATCATCAGAGCATCATCACAGCATCATCACAACATCATCACAGAGTCATCACAGCATCATCACTGCATAATCACTGCATCATCACAGCATCCTCACAGCATCAATACAGCGTCATCACAACGTCAACAATGCATCATTACAGCATCATCTCAGTATAGTCACAGCATAATCACTGCATAATCACTGCATCATCATATCGTCATCACTGCATCATCACTGCATCATCACAGCACCATCACAGCATCATTACTGCAGAATCACTGCATCATCACAGCATCATAGCTGCATAATCACAGCATCATCACATCATCATCGCATAGTCATCACAGCGTCATCACTGCATCATCACAGCATCATCACAGCATCATTACTGCAGAATCACTGCATCATCACAGCATCCTCACAGCAACATCGCAGCATCATCACAGCATCATCGCATCATCATCACAGTGTCATGACAGCATCATCACTGCATAATCACCGCATAATCACAGCATCATCACAGCATAATCACAGTATCATCACAGCGTCATCACTACATCATCACTGCATCATCACAGAATCATCACTGCGTCATCACAGCATCATCAGAGCATCATCACAGCATCATCACAGCATAATCACAGTATCATCACAGCATCATCAATACATCATCACTGCATCATCACAGAATCATCACTGCATCATAACAGCATCATCACAGCATCATCACAGCATCATCACATCATCATCTCAGCATCATTACTGCTTACTCACTGCATCATCAGAGCATCATCACATCATCATCACAACATCATCAGTTTCATGTCAGCATCATCACTGCATAATCACTGCATCATCACAGCATCCTCACAGCATCAACACAGCGTCATCACAGCGTCATCAATGCATCATTACTGCATCATCTCAGTATAGTCACAGAATTATTACAGCATAATCACTGCATCATCATATCATCACTGCATCATCACTGCATCATCACTGCATCATCACAGCACCATCACAGCATCATTACTTCAGAATCACTGCATCATCACAGCATCCTCACAGCAACATCGCAGCATCATCACAGCATCATCACACTGTCATGACAGCATCATCACTGCATAATCACTGCATAATCTCCGCATAATCACAGCATCATCACATCATCATCACAATATCATCACAGCGTCATCACTACACATCACTGCATCATCACTACATCATCACAGCATCATCACTTCGTCATCATCAGAGCATCATCACAGCATCATCACTGCATCCTCACTGCATCATGAGTGCATCATCATCACAGCATCATAACTGCATCATCAAAGCATCATCTCGGCATAATCACAATGTCATAAATACATCATCACTCCATCATCACAGCATTATCACTTCATCATCACAACGTTTTCAGTGTCATCACAGCATCATAACAACGTCACCAAACTGTCATCACAGCATCATCACCAAATCATCACAGAATCATCACAGCATCATTACTGCATCATCACAGCATCTTTGCATCGTCATCAGAGCATCACCACTGCATCATCACATCATCATCTCAGCATCATCACAGCATCATTACTGCTTACTCACTGCATCATCACAGCGTCATGACAGTGTCATCACTGCATCATAACATCATAGCTTCATCATCAGAACATTATCACAGCATCATCACTGCATCATCACATCATCATTATAGCATCTTCACTGTCATCAATACATCATCACAGCATCATCACATCATTATCACAGCATCATCAGTGTCATCTCAGCATCATCACTGCATCATGACTGCATCATAGCAGCATAATCACAGCATCATCACAGAATCATCACAGCATCATCACTACGTCATCAGATTGTAATCACAGCATCATCACAGTGTCCTCACTGAATCATCACTGCACCATCAATGCAACATCACAGCATCATCTCAGCATCATCATGGCATCATTACTGCATCATCACTGCTTACTCACTGCATCATCACAGCATCATCTCAGCATCATCACAGAATCATTTCTGCATAATCATTGCATTTTCACAGCGTCATCACAGTATCATCACTGCATCATCACAGTGTCATCACAGCATCATCAAAGCATCACGACAGCGTCATCTCACCATCACGACAGCGTCATCAAAGCATCATCACTGCATCATAACAACATCATCTCAGCATCATCACAGAATCATTTCTGCATAATCACTGCATCATCATAGTGTCATCACAGTATATTCACTGCATCATCACATCATCACAGTGTCATCACAGAATCATCACTGAATCATCCAAGCATCATCCAAGCATCATCACAGCACCACCAATGCATCATCACCGCATCATCACATCATCAACACTGCATCATTGCTGCATCATCACATCATTGTCACAGTATCATCAAAATATCATCACAGCATCATCACACCATCATAACAACATCATCACAGCGTCATCACAGTATCGTAAATGCATCATCACAGAATCATCACTGAATCATCATAGCATCTTCATATCATCATCACAATATCATCACAGCATCATCACTGCATCATCACAGCATCATCACTGCATAATCACTGCATCATCACCACATCATCACAGCATCATCACTGCATAATCACTGCATCATCACAGCATCATCTCATCGTCATCAAAACATCATTACAAGTATCAACACAACATAATCACAGTGTCATCACAGCATCATCATTGCATCCTTACTGCATGATCACAGCATCTCCGCATCGTAATCACATCATCATCACTGACTCCTCACTGAATCATCACTGTACCATCACTGCATCATCAGAGCATAATCTGAGCATAATCTCAGCATAATCACAGCATCATCACAGAATCATCACAGCATCATTACTGCATCATCACAGCATCTTTGCATCGTCATCAGAGCATCACCACTGCATCATCACTACATCATCACATCATCATCACAGCATTTTAGCTACATAATCACAGAATCATCATAGCGTAACGACAGCATCATCACAACATCATTACAGCATCATCACAGCGTCATCGTAACATCATGACTGTATCATCACAGCATCATCACAGCATCACCGCAGCGTCATCACTGCATCATCACAGCATCATCACAGCATCATCACGGCATCGTTACAGCATCGTCATATCATCATAACTGCATCATCACAACAACATAACAAAATCATCAAAGCATCGTCACAGCATCATCACCGCGTCATCACAGCGTCATAACTGCATCGTCACTGCATCTAAACTGCATCATCACAAAATCATCACAGCTTCATCACTGCAGCATCACAGCATCATCAAAGCATCATCGCAGCATCATCACATCATCATCACTGCATCATCACAGAATCATTACTGTTTACTCACTGCGGCATCACAGCATTATCACGGTGTCATAACTGCATCATCACTGCACCATTACTGCATCATCACAGTGTCATCTCAGCATCATCACAGCATCATTACTGCCTAATCATTGCATTATCACAACGTCATCACAGTATCATCAGTGCATCATCACAGCATCATTACTGCATCATCACATCATCATCACAGAATCACGATAGTGTCATCACAGCGTCATCACTGCATCATCACAGCGTCATCTCAGCATCATCAGAGACTCATCACAGCGTCATCACTGCATCATCACTGCATCACCACAGTATCATCACAGCATCATCACAAAATTATAAGAGCGTCATCACAGCGTTATTACTGCATCATCACAGCATCAATAGAGCATCATCACAGCGTCATCACAGCGTTATCACAGCGTCATCACAGCATCATCACAGCATCACGACATCATCATCACAGCTTCACGACAGTGTCATGAGAGCGTCTTCACAGCATCATCACTGCATCATCACAGCATCATCATTATTGCATCATGACTGCATCATTACAGCATCATCAGAGCAGAATCAGTGCGCCGTCACAGCATCATTACTGCATCACCACATCATCACTGTGTTATCGCAGCGTCATCACAGCATCATCACAACATCATCACAGAATCATCACAGCATCATTACAGCATCATCACATCATCATCACAGCGTCATCACAACATCATCGTAGCATCATCATGCATCATCACAGCATCATTACTGCATCATCACAGCATCATCACAGCATCATCACTGCATCATCACGGCATCGTTACAGCATCGTCATATCATCATAACTGCATCATCACAACAACATAACAAAATCATCAAAGCATCTTCACAGCATCATCACCGCGTCATCACAGCGTCATAACTGCATCGTCACTGCATCTAAACTGCATCATCAAAAAATCATCACTGCATCACATCATAATCACAACATCATCAAAGCGTCATCACAGCATCATCTCAGCATCATCACAGTATCATTACTGCTTATTCACTGCATCATCACAACATCATCACAGCGTCATTACAGTGTCATAAATGCATCATCACAGTGTCATCAAAGCGTCCTAACTGCATAATCACTGCATCATCGCAGCTTCATCACAGCATCATGACAGCGTCATCACAGCATCAAAAATGCATAATCACTTCATCCTCACATCATCATCATAGCATCATAGCTGCATAATCATAGAGTCATCACAGCATCATCACTACATCATCAAATTGTCATCACTGTATCATCACAGCATCATCATAGCATCATCACTGCATAATCACAGTGTCATAACAGCATCATTACAACACCATGACTACGTCATCACAGCATCACGACAGCGTCATTACAGTGTCATCACAGCATCATCACTGCATTATCACAACATCATCACTGCGTCATCAGAGCGTCATCACTACATAATCACTTCTTACTAAGTGAATCATCACTGCATCATCACATCATCACAGCATCATCTCAGCATAATCACAGTATCATCACAGCGTCATCACTACATCATCAATGCATCATCACTGCATCATCACAGAATCATCACTGCGTCATCACAGCATCATCAGAGCATCATCACAGCATCATCACATCATCATCACAGAATCATCACTGCGTCATCACAGCATCATCAGAGCATCATCACATCATCATCACAACATCATCAGTTTCATGTCAGCATCATCACTGCATAATCACTGCATCATCACAGCATCCTCACAGCATCAACACAGCGTCATCACAGCGTCATCAATGCATCATTACAGCATCATCTCAGTATAGTCACAGAATTATTACAGCATAATCACTGCATCATCATATCATCACTGCATCATCACTGCATCATCACTGCATCATCACAGCACCATCACAGCATCATTACTTCAGAATCACTGCATCATCACAGCATCCTCACAGCAACATCGCAGCATCATCACAGCATCATCACACTGTCAGGACAGCATCATCACTGCATAATCACTACATAATCTCCGCATAATCACAGCATCATCACATCATCATCACAATATCATCACAGCGTCATCACTACACATCACTGCATCATCACTACATCATCACAGCATCATCACTTCGTCATCATCAGAGCATCATCACAGCATCATCACTGCATCCTCACTGCATCATGAGTGCATCATCATCACAGCATCATAACTGCATCATCAAAGCATCATCTCGGCATAATCACAATGTCATAAATACATCATCACTCCATCATCACAGCATTATCACATCATCATCACAACGTTTTCAGTGTCATCACAGCATCATAACAACGTCATCAAACTGTCATCACAGCATCATCACCAAATCATCACAGAATCATCACAGCATCATTACTGCATCATCACAGCATCTTTGCATCG
Organism: Clangula hyemalis; assembly: GCA_963989345.1. The sequence goes on from CAXDIO010000180.1 coordinate 82,388, forward strand.
TCATCAGAGCATCACCACTGCATCATCACATCATCATCTCAGCATCATCACAGCATCATTACTGCTTACTCACTGCATCATCACAGCGTCATGACAGTGTCATCACTGCATCATAACATCATAGCTTCATCATCAGAACATTATCACAGCATCATCACTGCATCATCACATCATCATTATAGCATCTTCACTGTCATCAATACATCATCACAGCATCATCACATCATTATCACAGCATCATCAGTGTCATCTCAGCATCATCACTGCATCATGACTGCATCATAGCAGCATAATCACAGCATCATCACAGAATCATCACAGCATCATCATAAGGTCATCACAGCATCATCACTACGTCATCAGATTGTAATCACAGCATCATCACAGTGTCCTCACTGAATCATCACTGCACCATCACTGCAACATCACAGCATCATCTCAGCATCATCATGGCATCATTACTGCATCATCACTGCTTACTCACTGCATCATCACAGCATCATCTCAGCATCATCACAGAATCATTTCTGCATAATCATTGCATTTTCACAGCGTCATCACAGTATCATCACTGCATCATCACAGTGTCATCACAGCATCATCAAAGCATCACGACAGCGTCATCTCACCATCACGACAGCGTCATCAAAGCATCATCACTGCATCATAACAACATCATCTCAGCATCATCACAGAATCATTTCTGCATAATCACTGCATCATCATAGTGTCATCACAGTATATTCACTGCACCATCACATCATCACAGTGTCATCACAGAATCATCACTGAATCATCCAAGCATCATCCAAGCATCATCACAGCACCACCAATGCATCATCACAGTATCATCACTGCATCATCACTGCATCATCACCGCATCATCACATCATCAACACTGCATCATTGCTGCATCATCACATCATTGTCACAGTATCATCAAAATATCATCACAGCATCATCACACCATCATAACAACATCATCACAGCGTCATCACAGTATCGTAAATGCATCATCACAGAATCATCACTGAATCATCATAGCATCTTCATATCATCATCACAATATCATCACAGCATCATCACTGCATCATCACAGCATCATCACTGCATAATCACTGCATCATCACCACATCATCACAGCATCATCACTGCATAATCACTGCATCATCACAGCATCATCACATCGTCATCAAAACATCATTACAAGTATCAACACAACATAATCACAGTGTCATCACAGCATCATCATTGCATCCTTACTGCATGATCACAGCATCTCCGCATCGTAATCACATCATCATCACTGACTCCTCACTGAATCATCACTGTACCATCACTGCATCATCAGAGCATAATCTGAGCATAATCTCAGCATAATCACAGCATCATCACAGAATCATCACAGCATCATTACTGCATCATCACAGCATCTTTGCATCGTCATCAGAGCATCACCACTGCATCATCACTACATCATCACATCATCATCACAGCATTTTAGCTACATAATCACAGAATCATCATAGCGTAACGACAGCATCATCACAACATCATTACAGCATCATCACAGCGTCATCGTAACATCATGACTGTATCATCACAGCATCATCACAGCATCACCGCAGCGTCATCACTGCATCATCACAGCATCATCACAGCATCATCACGGCATCGTTACAGCATCGTCATATCATCATAACTGCATCATCACAACAACATAACAAAACCATCAAAGCATCGTCACAGCATCATCACCGCGTCATCACACCATCATAACTGCATCGTCACTGCATCTAAACTGCATCATCACAAAATCATCACAGCTTCATCACTGCAGCATCACAGCATCATCAAAGCATCATCGCAGCATCATCACATCATCATCACTGCATCATCACAGAATCATTACTGTTTACTCACTGCGGCATCACAGCATTATCACGGTGTCATAACTGCATCATCACTGCACCATTACTGCATCATCACAGTGTCATCTCAGCATCATCACAGCATCATTACTGCCTAATCATTGCATTATCACAACGTCATCACAGTATCATCAGTGCATCATCACAGCATCATTACTGCATCATCACATCATCATCACAGAATCACGATAGTGTCATCACAGCGTCATCACTGCATCATCACAGCGTCATCTCAGCATCATCAGAGACTCATCACAGCGTCATCACTGCATCATCACTGCATCACCACAGTATCATCACAGCATCATCACAAAATTATAAGAGCGTCATCACAGCGTTATTACTGCATCATCACAGCATCAATAGAGCATCATCACAGTGTCATCACAGCGTTATCACAGCGTCATCACAGCATCATCACAGCATCACGACATCATCATCACAGCTTCACGACAGTGTCATGAGAGCGTCTTCACAGCATCATCACTACATCATCACAGCATCATCACTGCGTCATCAGAGCATCATCACAAAATCATCACAGCGTCATTACTGCATCATCACTGCATCATCACAGCGTCATCACCGCATCATCACTGCATTGTCACAACATCATGGCGTCATAATAACTGCATCATAACAGCATGATCAAAGCATCATCACAGCGTCATCACAGCGTCATAACTGCATAAACACTGCATCATCAAAGAACCATCACAGCATCATCACAGCGTCATAACAGCATCATCAGAGCATCATCACATTGTCATCACATCGTCATCAAAGAATCTTCACAGCATCATCGCTATGTCATCATAGCATCATCATAATATTATCACAGCTTCATCACAGCGTCATAACAACATCATCACTGCATCATCACAGCATCATCATTATTGCATCATGACTGCATCATTACAGCATCATCAGAGCAGAATCAGTGCGTCGTCACAGCATCATTACTGCATCACCACATCATCACTGTGTTATCGCAGCGTCATCACAGCATCATCACAACATCATCACAGAATCATCACAGCATCATTGCAGCATCATCACATCATCATCACAGCATCATCACAACATCATCGTAGCATCATCATGCATCATCACAGCATCATTACTGCATCATCACAGCATCATCACAGCATCATCACTGCATCATCACAACAACATAACAAAATCATCAAAGCATCTTCACAGCATCATCACCGTGTCATCACAGCGTCATAACTGCATCGTCACTGCATCTAAACTGCATCATCAAAAAATCATCACTGCATCACATCATAATCATAACATCATCAAAGCGTCATCACAGCATCATCACTGCGTTATCACAGCATCATCTCAGCATCATCACAGTATCATTACTGCTTATTCACTGCATCATCACAACATCATCACAGCGTCATTACAGTGTCATAAATGCATCATCACAGTGTCATCAAAGCGTCCTAACTGCATAATCACTGCATCATCGCAGCTTCATCACAGCATCATGACAGCGTCATCACAGCATCAAAAATGCATAATCACTTCATCCTCACATCATCATCATAGCATCATAGCTGCATAATCATAGAGTCATCACAGCATCATCACTACATCATCAAATTGTCATCACTGTATCATCACAGCATCATCATAGCATCATCACTGCATAATCACAGTGTCATAACAGCATCATTACAACACCATGACTACGTCATCACAGCATCACGACAGCGTCATTACAGTGTCATCACAGCATCATCACTGCATTATCACAACATCATCACAACATCATCACTGCGTCATCAGAGCGTCATCACTACATAATCACTTCTTACTCAGTGAATCATCACTGCATCATCACATCATCACAGCATCATCTCAGCATAATCACAGTATCATCACAGCGTCATCACTACATCATCAATGCATCATCACTGCATCATCACAGCATCATCACTGCATCATCACAGCATCATCAGAGCATCATCACAGCATCATCACAACATCATCACAGAGTCATCACAGCATCATCACTGCATAATCACTGCATCATCACAGCATCCTCACAGCATCAATACAGCGTCATCACAACGTCAACAATGCATCATTACAGCATCATCTCAGTATAGTCACAGCATAATCACTGCATAATCACTGCATCATCATATCGTCATCACTGCATCATCACTGCATCATCACAGCACAATCACAGCATCATTACTGCAGAATCACTGCATCATCACAGCATCATAGCTGCATAATCACAGCATCATCACATCATCATCGCATAGTCATCACAGCGTCATCACTGCATCATCACAGCATCATCACAGCATCATTACTGCAGAATCACTGCATCATCACAGCATCCTCACAGCAACATCGCAGCATCATCACAGAATCATCACTGCGTCATCACAGCATCATCAGAGCATCATCACAGCATCATCACAGCATAATCACAGTATCATCACAGCATCATCAATACATCATCACTGCATCATCACAGAATCATCACTGCGTCATCACAGCATCATCAGAGCATCATCACAGCATCATCACATCATCATCTCAGCATCATTACTGCTTACTCACTGCATCATCAGAGCATCATCACATCATCATCACAACATCATCAGTTTCATGTCAGCATCATCACTGCATAATCACTGCATCATCACAGCATCCTCACAGCATCAACACAGCGTCATCACAGCGTCATCAATGCATCATTACAGCATCATCTCAGTATAGTCACAGAATTATTACAGCATAATCACTGCATCATCATATCATCACTGCATCATCACTGCATCATCACTGCATCATCACAGCACCATCACAGCATCATTACTTCAGAATCACTGCATCATCACAGCATCCTCACAGCAACATCGCAGCATCATCACACTGTCATGACAGCATCATCACTGCATAATCACTGCATAATCTCCGCATAATCACAGCATCATCACATCATCATCACAATATCATCACAGCGTCATCACTACACATCACTGCATCATCACTACATCATCACAGCATCATCACTTCGTCATCATCAGAGCATCATCACAGCATCATCACTGCATCCTCACTGCATCATGAGTGCATCATCATCACAGCATCATAACTGCATCATCAAAGCATCATCTCGGCATAATCACAATGTCATAAATACATCATCACTCCATCATCACAGCATTATCACATCATCATCACAACGTTTTCAGTGTCATCACAGCATCATAACAACGTCATCAAACTGTCATCACAGCATCATCACCAAATCATCACAGCATCATTACTGCATCATCACAGCATCTTTGCATCGTCATCAGAGCATCACCACTGCATCATCACATCATCATCTCAGCATCATCACAGCATCATTACTGCTTACTCACTGCATCATCACAGCGTCATGACAGTGTCATCACTGCATCATAACATCATAGCTTCATCATCAGAACATTATCACAGCATCATCACTGCATCATCACATCATCATTATAGCATCTTCACTGTCATCAATACATCATCACAGCATCATCACATCATTATCACAGCACCATCAGTGTCATCTCAGCATCATCACTGCATCATGACTGCATCATAGCAGCATAATCACAGCATCATCACAGAATCATCACAGCATCATCATAAGGTCATCACAGCATCATCACTACGTCATCAGATTGTAATCACAGCATCATCACAGTGTCCTCACTGAATCATCACTGCACCATCACTGCAACATCACAGCATCATCTCAGCATCATCATGGCATCATTACTGCATCATCACTGCTTACTCACTGCATCATCACAGCATCATCTCAGCATCATCACAGAATCATTTCTGCATAATCATTGCATTTTCACAGCGTCATCACAGTATCATCACTGCATCATCACAGTGTCATCACAGCATCATCAAAGCATCATGACAGCGTCATCTCACCATCACGACAGCGTCATCAAAGCATCATCACTGCATCATAACAACATCATCTCAGCATCATCACAGAATCATTTCTGCATAATCACTGCATCATCATAGTGTCATCACAGTATATTCACTGCATCATCACATCATCACAGTGTCATCACAGAATCATCACTGAATCATCCAAGCATCATCCAAGCATCATCACAGCACCACCAATGCATCATCACAGTATCATCACTGCATAATCACTGCATCATCACCGCATCATCACTGCATCAACACTGCATCATTGCTGCATCATCACATCATTGTCACAGTATCATCAAAATATCATCACAGCATCATCACACCATCATAACAACATCATCACAGCGTCATCACAGTATCGTAAATGCATCATCACAGAATCATCACTGAATCATCATAGCATCTTCATATCATCATCACAATATCATCACAGCATCATCACTGCATCATCACAGCATCATCACTGCATAATCACTGCATCATCACCACATCATCACAGCATCATCACTGCATAATCACTGCATCATCACAGCATCATCACATCGTCATCAAAACATCATTACAAGTATCAACACAACATAATCACAGTGTCATCACAGCATCATCATTGCATCCTTACTGCATGATCACAGCATCTCCGCATCGTAATCACATCATCATCACTGACTCCTCACTGAATCATCACTGTACCATCACTGCATCATCAGAGCATAATCTGAGCATAATCTCAGCATAATCACAGCATCATCACAGAATCATCACAGCATCATTACTGCATCATCACAGCATCTTTGCATCGTCATCAGAGCATCACCACTGCATCATCACTACATCATCACATCATCATCACAGCATTTTAGCTACATAATCACAGAATCATCATAGCGTAACGACAGCATCATCACAACATCATTACAGCATCATCACAGCGTCATCGTAACATCATGACTGTATCATCACAGCATCATCACAGCATCACCGCAGCGTCATCACTTCATCATCACAGCATCATCACAGCATCATCACGGCATCGTTACAGCATCGTCATATCATCATAACTGCATCATCACAACAACATAACAAAATCATCAAAGCATCGTCACAGCATCATCACCGCGTCATCACAGCGTCATAACTGCATCGTCACTGCATCTAAACTGCATCATCACAAAATCATCACAGCTTCATCACTGCAGCATCACAGCATCATCAAAGCATCATCGCAGCATCATCACATCATCATCACTGCATCATCACAGAATCATTACTGTTTACTCACTGCGGCATCACAGCATTATCACGGTGTCATAACTGCATCATCACTGCACCATTACTGCATCATCACAGTGTCATCTCAGCATCATCACAGCATCATTACTGCCTAATCATTGCATTATCACAACGTCATCACAGTATCATCAGTGCATCATCACAGCATCATTACTGCATCATCACATCATCATCACAGAATCACGATAGTGTCATCACAGCGTCATCACTGCATCATCACAGCGTCATCTCAGCATCATCAGAGACTCATCACAGAGTCATCACTGCATCATCACTGCATCACCACAGTATCATCACAGCATCATCACAAAATTATAAGAGCGTCATCACAGCGTTATTACTGCATCATCACAGCATCAATAGAGCATCATCACAGCGTCATCACAGCGTTATCGCAGCGTCATCACAGCATCATCACAACATCATCACAGAATCATCACAGCATCATTGCAGCATCATCACATAATCATCACAGCATCATCACAACATCATCGTAGCATCATCATGCATCATCACAGCATCATTACTGCATCATCACAGCATCATCACAGCATCATCACTGCATCATCACTGAATAATCAAAGCATCATCACAGCATCATCACCGCGTCATCACAGCGTCATAACTGCATCGTCACTGCATCTAAACTGCATCATCAAAAAATCATCACTGCATCACATCATAATCACAGCATCATCTCAGCATCATCACAGTATCATTACTGCTTATTCACTGCATCATCACAACATCATCACAGCGTCATTACAGTGTCATAAATGCATCATCACAGTGTCATCAAAGCGTCCTAACTGCATAATCACTGCATCATCGCAGCTTCATCACAGCATCATGACAGCGTCATCACAGCATCAAAAATGCATAATCACTTCATCCTCACATCATCATCATAGCATCATAGCTGCATAATCATAGAGTCATCACAGCATCATCACTACATCATCAAATTGTCATCACTGTATCATCACAGCATCATCATAGCATCATCACTGCATAATCACAGTGTCATAACAGCATCATTACAACACCATGACTACGTCATCACAGCATCACGACAGCGTCATTACAGTGTCATCACAGCATCATCACTGCATTATCACAACATCATCTCAGCATCATCACAGAATCATTTCTGCATAATCACTGCATCATCATAGTGTCATCACAGTATATTCACTGCACCATCACATCATCACAGTGTCATCACAGAATCATCACTGAATCATCCAAGCATCATTCAAGCATCATCACAGCACCACCAATGCATCATCACAGTATCATCACTGCATAATCACTGCATCATCACCGCATCATCACATCATCAACACTGCATCATTGCTGCATCATCACATCATTGTCACAGTATCATCAAAATATCATCACAGCATCATCACACCATCATAACAACATCATCACAGCGTCATCACAGTATCGTAAATGCATCATCACAGAATCATCACTGAATCATCATAGCATCTTCATATCATCATCACAATATCATCACAGCATCATCACTGCATCATCACAGCATCATCACTGCATAATCACTGCATCATCACCACATCATCACAGCATCATCACTGCATAATCACTGCATCATCACAGCATCATCACATCGTCATCAAAACATCATTACAAGTATCAACACAACATAATCACAGTGTCATCACAGCATCATCATTGCATCCTTACTGCATGATCACAGCATCTCCGCATCGTAATCACATCATCATCACTGACTCCTCACTGAATCATCACTGTACCATCACTGCATCATCAGAGCATAATCTGAGCATAATCTCAGCATAATCACAGCATCATCACAGAATCATCACAGCATCATTACTGCATCATCACAGCATCTTTGCATCGTCATCAGAGCATCACCACTGCATCATCACTACATCATCACATCATCATCACAGCATTTTAGCTACATAATCACAGAATCATCATAGCGTAACGACAGCATCATCACAACATCATTACAGCATCATCACAGCGTCATCGTAACATCATGACTGTATCATCACAGCATCATCACAGCATCACCGCAGCGTCATCACTGCATCATCACAGCATCATCACAGCATCATCACGGCATCGTTACAGCATCGTCATATCATCATAACTGCATCATCACAACAACATAACAAAATCATCAAAGCATCGTCACAGCATCATCACCGCGTCATCACAGCGTCATAACTGCATCGTCACTGCATCTAAACTGCATCATCACAAAATCATCACAGCTTCATCACTGCAGCATCACAGCATCATCAAAGCATCATCGCAGCATCATCACATCATCATTGCATCATCACAGAATCATTACTGTTTACTCACTGCGGCATCACAGCATTATCACGGTGTCATAACTGCATCATCACTGCACCATTACTGCATCATCACAGTGTCATCTCAGCATCATCACAGCATCATTAATGCCTAATCATTGCATTATCACAACGTCATCACAGTATCATCAGTGCATCATCACAGCATCATTACTGCATCATCACATCATCATCACAGAATCACGATAGTGTCATCACAGCGTCATCACTGCATCATCACAGCGTCATCTCAGCATCATCAGAGACTCATCACAGCATCATCACATCATCATCACAGAATCATCACTGCGTCATCACAGCATCATCAGAGCATCATCACATCATCATCACAACATCATCAGTTTCATGTCAGCATCATCACTGCATAATCACTGCATCATCACAGCATCCTCACAGCATCAACACAGCGTCATCACAGCGTCATCAATGCATCATTACAGCATCATCTCAGTATAGTCACAGAATTATTACAGCATAATCACTGCATCATCATATCATCACTGCATCATCACAGCACCATCACAGCATCATTACTTCAGAATCACTGCATCATCACAGCATCCTCACAGCAACATCGCAGCATCATCACAGCATCATCACACTGTCATGACAGCATCATCACTGCATAATCACTGCATAATCTCCGCATAATCACAGCATCATCACATCATCATCACAATATCATCACAGCGTCATCACTACACATCACTGCATCATCACTACATCATCACAGCATCATCACTTCGTCATCATCAGAGCATCATCACAGCATCATCACTGCATCCTCACTGCATCATGAGTGCATCATCATCACAGCATCATAACTGCATCATCAAAGCATCATCTCGGCATAATCACAATGTCATAAATACATCATCACTCCATCATCACAGCATTATCACATCATCATCACAACGTTTTCAGTGTCATCACAGCATCATAACAACGTCATCAAACTGTCATCACAGCATCATCACCAAATCATCACTGAATCATCCAAGCATCATCCAAGCATCATCACAGCACCACCAATGCATCATCACAGTATCATCACTGCATAATCACTGCATCATCACCGCATCATCACATCATCAACACTGCATCATTGCTGCATCATCACATCATTGTCACAGTATCATCAAAATATCATCACAGCATCATCACACCATCATAACAACATCATCACAGCATCATCACAGTATCGTAAATGCATCATCACAGAATCATCACTGAATCATCATAGCATCTTCATATCATCATCACAATATCATCACAGCATCATCACTGCATCATCACAGCATCATCACTGCATAATCACTGCATCATCACCACATCATCACAGCATCATCACTGCATAATCACTGCATCATCACAGCATCATCACATCGTCATCAAAACATCATTACAAGTATCAACACAACATAATCACAGTGTCATCACAGCATCATCATTGCATCCTTACTGCATGATCACAGCATCTCCGCATCGTAATCACATCATCATCACTGACTCCTCACTGAATCATCACTGTACCATCACTGCATCATCAGAGCATAATCTGAGCATAATCTCAGCATAATCACAGCATCATCACAGAATCATCACAGCATCATTACTGCATCATCACAGCATCTTTGCATCGTCATCAGAGCATCACCACTGCATCATCACTACATCATCACATCATCATCACAGCATTTTAGCTACATAATCACAGAATCATCATAGCGTAACGACAGCATCATCACAACATCATTACAGCATCATCACAGCGTCATCGTAACATCATGACTGTATCATCACAGCATCATCACAGCATCACCGCAGCGTCATCACTGCATCATCACAGCATCATCACAGCATCATCACGGCATCGTTACAGCATCGTCATATCATCATAACTGCATCATCACAACAACATAACAAAATCATCAAAGCATCGTCACAGCATCATCACCGCGTCATCACAGCGTCATAACTGCATCGTCACTGCATCTAAACTGCATCATCACAAAATCATCACAGCTTCATCACTGCAGCATCACAGCATCATCAAAGCATCATCGCAGCATCATCACATCATCATCACTGCATCATCACAGAATCATTACTGTTTACTCACTGCGGCATCACAGCATTATCACGGTGTCATAACTGCATCATCACTGCACCATTACTGCATCATCACAGTGTCATCTCAGCATCATCACAGCATCATTACTGCCTAATCATTGCATTATCACAACGTCATCACAGTATCATCAGTGCATCATCACAGCATCATTACTGCATCATCACATCATCATCACAGAATCACGATAGTGTCATCACAGCGTCATCACTGCATCATCACAGCGTCATCTCAGCATCATCAGAGACTCATCACAGCGTCATCACTGCATCATCACTGCATCACCACAGTATCATCACAGCATCATCACAAAATTATAAGAGCGTCATCACAGCGTTATTACTGCATCATCACAGCATCAATAGAGCATCATCACAGCGTCATCACAGCGTTATCACAGCGTCATCACAGCATCACGACATCATCATCACAGCTTCACGACAGTGTCATGAGAGCGTCTTCACAGCATCATCACTACATCATCACAGCATCATCACTGCGTCATCAGAGCATCATCACAAAATCATCACAGCGTCATTACTGCATCATCACTGCATCATCACAGCGTCATCACCGCATCATCACTGCATTGTCACAACATCATGGCGTCATAATAACTGCATCATAACAGCATGATCAAAGCATCATCACAGCGTCATCACAGCGTCATAACTGCATAAACACTGCATCATCAAAGAACCATCACAGCATCATCACAGCGTCATAACAGCATCATCAGAGCATCATCACATCGTCATCACATCGTCATCAAAGAATCTTCACAGCATCATCGCTATGTCATCATAGCATCATCATAATATTATCACAGCTTCATCACAGCGTCATAACAACATCATCACTGCATCATCACAGCATCATCATTATTGCATCATGACTGCATCATTACAGCATCATCAGAGCAGAATCAGTGCGTCGTCACAACATCATTACTGCATCACCACATCATCACTGTGTTATCGCAGCGTCATCACAGCATCATCAAAGAATCATCACAGCATCATTGCAGCATCATCACAGCATCATCACAACATCATCGTAGCATCATCAGGCATCATCACAGCATCATTACTGCATCATCACAGCATCATCACAGCATCATCACTGCATCATCACGGCATCATCACAGCATCATCACGGCATCGTTACAGCATCGTCATATCATCATAACTGCATCATCACAACAACATAACAAAATCATCAAAGCATCATCACAGCATCATCACCGCGTCATCACAGCGTCATAACTGCATCGTCACTGCATCTAAACTGCATCATCAAAAAATCATCACTGCATCACATCATAATCACAACATCATCAAAGCGTCATCACAGCATCATCACTGCGTTATCACAGCATCATCTCAGCATCATCACAGTATCATTACTGCTTATTCACTGCATCATCACAACATCATCACAGCGTCATTACAGTGTCATAAATGCATCATCACAGTGTCATCAAAGCGTCCTAACTGCATAATCACTGCATCATCGCAGCTTCATCACAGCATCATGACAGCGTCATCACAGCATCAAAAATGCATAATCACTTCATCCTCACATCATCATCATAGCATCATAGCTGCATAATCATAGAGTCATCACAGCATCATCACTACATCATCAAATTGTCATCACTGTATCATCACAGCATCATCATAGCATCATCACTGCATAATCACAGTGTCATAACAGCATCATTACAACACCATGACTACGTCATCACAGCATCACGACAGCGTCATTACAGTGTCATCACAGCATCATCACTGCATTATCACAACATCATCACAACATCATCACTGCGTCATCAGAGCGTCATCACTACATAATCACTTCTTACTCAGTGAATCATCACTGCATCATCACATCATCACAGCATCATCTCAGCATAATCACAGTATCATCACAGCGTCATCACTACATCATCAATGCATCATCACTGCATCATCACAGCATCATCACTGCATCATCACAGCATCATCAGAGCATCATCACAGCATCATCACAACATCATCACAGAGTCATCACAGCATCATCACTGCATAATCACTGCATCATCACAGCATCCTCACAGCATCAATACAGCGTCATCACAACGTCAACAATGCATCATCACAGCATCATCACTGCATAATCACTGCATCATCATATCGTCATCACTGCATCATCACTGCATCATCACAGCACCATCACAGCATCATTACTGCAGAATCACTGCATCATCACAGCATCCTCACAGCAACATCGCAGCATCATCACAACATCATCGCATCATCATCACAGTGTCATGACAGCATCATCACTGCATAATCACCGCATAATCACAGAATCATCACAGCATAATCACAGTATCATCACAGCGTCATCACTACATCATCACAGAATCATCACTGCGTCATCACAGCATCATCAGAGCATCATCACAGCATCATCAGAGCATCATCACAGCATCATCACATCATCATCTCAGCATCATTACTGCTTACTCACTGCATCATCAGAGCATCATCACATCATCATCACAACATCATCAGTTTCATGTCAGCATCATCACTGCATAATCACTGCATCATCACAGCATCAACACAGCGTCATCACAGCGTCATCAATGCATCATTACAGCATCATCTCAGTATAGTCACAGAATTATTACAGCATAATCACTGCATCATCATATCATCACTGCATCATCACTGCATCATCACTGCATCATCACAGCACCATCACAGCATCATTACTTCAGAATCACTGCATCATCACAGCATCCTCACAGCAACATCGCAGCATCATCACAGCATCATCACACTGTCATGACAGCATCATCACTGCATAATCACTGCATAATCTCCGCATAATCACAGCATCATCACATCATCATCACAATATCATCACAGCGTCATCACTACACATCACTGCATCATCACTACATCATCACAGCATCATCACTTCGTCATCATCAGAGCATCATCACAGTATCATCACTGCATCCTCACTGCATCATGAGTGCATCATCATCACAGCATCATAACTGCATCATCAAAGCATCATCTCGGCATAATCACAATGTCATAAATACATCATCACTCCATCATCACAGCATTATCACATCATCATCACAACGTTTTCAGTGTCATCACAGCATCATAACAACGTCATCAAACTGTCATCACAGCATCATCACCGCGTCATCACAGCGTCATAACTGCATCGTCACTGCATCTAAACTGCATCATCACAAAATCATCACTGCATCACATCATAATCACAACATCATCAAAGCGTCATCACAGCATCATCACTGCGTTATCACAGCATCATCTCAGCATCATCACAGTATCATTACTGCTTATTCACTGCATCATCACAACATCATCACAGCGTCATTACAGTGTCATAAATGCATCATCACAGTGTCATCAAAGCGTCCTAACTGCATAATCACTGCATCATCGCAGCTTCATCACAGCATCATGACAGCGTCATCACAGCATCAAAAATGCATAATCACTTCATCCTCACATCATCATCATAGCATCATAGCTGCATAATCATAGAGTCATCACAGCATCATCACTACATCATCAAATTGTCATCACTGTATCATCACAGCATCATCATAGCATCATCACTGCATAATCACAGTGTCATAACAGCATCATTACAACACCATGACTACGTCATCACAGCATCACGACAGCGTCATTACAGTGTCATCACAGCATCATCACTGCATTATCACAACATCATCACAACATCATCACTGCGTCATCAGAGCGTCATCACTACATAATCACTTCTTACTCAGTGAATCATCACTGCATCATCACATCATCACAGCATCATCTCAGCATAATCACAGTATCATCACAGCGTCATCACTACATCATCAATGCATCATCACTGCATCATCACAGCATCATCACTGCATCATCACAGCATCAACACAGCGTCATCACAGCATCATCACAACATCATCACAGAGTCATCACAGCATCATCACTGCATAATCACTGCATCATCACAGCATCCTCACAGCATCAATACAGCGTCATCACAACGTCAACAATGCATCATTACAGCATCATCTCAGTATAGTCACAGCATAATCACTGCATAATCACTGCATCATCATATCGTCATCACTGCATCATCACTGCATCATCACAGCACCATCACAGCATCATTACTGCAGAATCACTGCATCATCACAGCATCATAGCTGCATAATCACAGCATCATCACATCATCATCGCATAGTCATCACAGCGTCATCACTGCATCATCACAGCATCATCACAGCATCATTACTGCAGAATCACTGCATCATCACAGCATCCTCACAGCAACATCGCAGCATCATCACAGCATCATCGCATCATCATCACAACATCATCACAGTGTCATGACAGCATCATCACTGCATAATCACCGCATAATCACAGCATCATCACAGCATAATCACAGTATCATCACAGCGTCATCACTACATCATCACTGCATCATCACAGAATCATCACTGCGTCATCACAGCATCATCAGAGCATCATCACAGCATCATCAGAGCATCATCACAGCATCATCACATCATCATCTCAGCATCATTACTGCTTACTCACTGCATCATCATAGCATCATCACATCATCATCACAACATCATCAGTTTCATGTCAGCATCATCACTGCATAATCACTGCATCATCACAGCATCCTCACAGCATCAACACAGCGTCATCACAGCGTCATCAATGCTTCATTACAGCATCATCTCAGTATAGTCACAGAATTATTACAGCATAATCACTGCATCATCATATCATCACTGCATCATCACTGCATCATCACTGCATCATCACAGCACCATCACAGCATCATTACTTCAGAATCACTGCATCATCACAGCATCCTCACAGCAACATCGCAGCATCATCACAGCATCATCACACTGTCATGACAGCATCATCACTGCATAATCACTGCATAATCTCCGCATAATCACAGCATCATCACATCATCATCACAATATCATCACAGCGTCATCACTACACATCACTGCATCATCACTACAACATCACAGCATCATCACTTCGGCATCATCAGAGCATCATCACAGCATCATCACTGCATCCTCACTGCATCATGAGTGCATCATCATCACAGCATCATAACTGCATCATCAAAGCATCATCTCGGCATAATCACAATGTCATAAATACATCATCACTCCATCATCACAGCATTATCACATCATCATCACAACGTTTTCAGTGTCATCACAGCATCATAACAACGTCATCAAACTGTCATCACAGCATCATCACCAAATCATCACAGAATCATCACAGCATCATTACTGAATCATCACAGCATCTTTGCATCGTCATCAGAGCATCACCACTGCATCATCACATCATCATCTCAGCATCATCATGGCATCATTACTGCATCATCACTGCTTACTCACTGCATCATCACAGCATCATCTCAGCATCATCACAGAATCATTTCTGCATAATCATTGCATTTTCACAGCGTCATCACAGTATCATCACTGCATCATCACAGTGTCATCACAGCATCATCAAAGCATCACGACAGCGTCATCTCACCATCACGACAGCGTCATCAAAGCATCATCACTGCATCATAACAACATCATCTCAGCATCATCACAGAATCATTTCTGCATAATCACTGCATCATCATAGTGTCATCACAGTATATTCACTGCATCATCACATCATCACAGTGTCATCACAGAATCATCACTGAATCATCCAAGCATCATCCAAGCATCATCACAGCACCACCAATGCATCATCACAGTATCATCACTGCATCATCACTGCATCATCACCGCATCATCACATCATCAACACTGCATCATTGCTGCATCATCACATCATTGTCACAGTATCATCAAAATATCATCACAGCATCATCACACCATCATAACAACATCATCACAGCGTCATCACAGTATCGTAAATGCATCATCACAGAATCATCACTGAATCATCATAGCATCTTCATATCATCATCACAATATCATCACAGCATCATCACTGCATCATCACAGCATCATCACTGCATAATCACTGCATCATCACCACATCATCACAGCATCATCACTGCATAATCACTGCATCATCACAGCATCATCACATCGTCATCAAAACATCATTACAAGTATCAACACAACATAATCACAGTGTCATCACAGCATCATCATTGCATCCTTACTGCATGATCACAGCATCTCCGCATCGTAATCACATCATCATCACTGACTCCTCACTGAATCATCACTGTACCATCACTGCATCATCAGAGCATAATCTGAGCATAATCTCAGCATAATCACAGCATCATCACAGAATCATCACAGCATCATTACTGCATCATCACAGCATCTTTGCATCGTCATCAGAGCATCACCACTGCATCATCACTACATCATCACATCATCATCACAGCATTTTAGCTACATAATCACAGAATCATCATAGCGTAACGACAGCATCATCACAACATCATTACAGCATCATCACAGCGTCATCGTAACATCATGACTGTATCATCACAGCATCATCACAGCATCACCGCAGCGTCATCACTGCATCATCACAGCATCATCACAGCATCATCACGGCATCGTTACAGCATCGTCATATCATCATAACTGCATCATCACAACAACATAACAAAATCATCAAAGCATCGTCACAGCATCATCACCGCGTCATCACAGCGTCATAACTGCATCGTCACTGCATCTAAACTGCATCATCACAAAATCATCACAGCTTCATCACTGCAGCATCACAGCATCATCAAAGCATCATCGCAGCATCATCACATCATCATCACTGCATCATCACAGAATCATTACTGTTTACTCACTGCGGCATCACAGCATTATCACGGTGTCATAACTGCATCATCACTGCACCATTACTGCATCATCACAGTGTCATCTCAGCATCATCACAGCATCATTACTGCCTAATCATTGCATTATCACAACGTCATCACAGTATCATCAGTGCATCATCACAGCATCATTACTGCATCATCACATCATCATCACAGAATCACGATAGTGTCATCACAGCGTCATCACTGCATCATCACAGCGTCATCTCAGCATCATCAGAGACTCATCACAGCGTCATCACTGCATCATCACAGAATCATCACTGCGTCATCACAGCATCATCACAAAATTATAAGAGCGTCATCACAGCGTTATTACTGCATCATTACAGCATCAATAGAGCATCATCACAGCGTCATCACAGCGTTATCACAGCGTCATCACAGCATCACGACATCATCATCACAGCTTCACGACAGTGTCATGAGAGCGTCTTCACAGCATCATCACTACATCATCACAGCATCATCACTGCGTCATCAGAGCATCATCACAAAATCATCACAGCGTCATTACTGCATCATCACTGCATCATCACAGCGTCATCACCGCATCATCACTGCATTGTCACAACATCATGGCGTCATAATAACTGCATCATAACAGCATGATCAAAGCATCATCACAGCGTCATCACAGCGTCATAACTGCATAAACACTGCATCATCAAAGAACCATCACAGCATCATCACAGCGTCATAACAGCATCATCAGAGCATCATCACATCGTCATCACATCGTCATCAAAGAATCTTCACAGCATCATCGCTATGTCATCATAGCATCATCATAATATTATCACAGCTTCATCACAGCGTCATAACAACATCATCACTGCATCATCACAGCATCATCATTATTGCATCATGACTGCATCATTACAGCATCATCAGAGCAGAATCAGTGCGTCGTCACAGCATCATTACTGCATCACCACATCATCACTGTGTTATCGCAGCGTCATCACAGCATCATCACAACATCATCACAGAATCATCACAGCATCATTGCAGCATCATCACATCATCATCACAGCATCATCACAACATCATCGTAGCATCATCATGCATCATCACAGCATCATTACTGCATCATCACAGCATCATCACAGCATCATCACTGCATCATCACTGAATAATCACAGCATCATCACTGCATCATCACGGCATCGTTACAGCATCGTCATATCATCATAACTGCATCATCACAACAACATAACAAAATCATCACAGCATCATCACCGCGTCATCACAGCGTCATAACTGCATCGTCACTGCATCTAAACTGCATCATCACAAAATCATCACTGCATCACATCATAATCACAACATCATCAAAGCGTCATCACAGCATCATCACTGCGTTATCACAGCATCATCTCAGCATCATCACAGTATCATTACTGCTTATTCACTGCATCATCACAACATCATCACAGCGTCATTACAGTGTCATAAATGCATCATCACAGTGTCATCAAAGCGTCCTAACTGCATAATCACTGCATCATCGCAGCTTCATCACAGCATCATGACAGCGTCATCACAGCATCAAAAATGCATAATCACTTAATCCTCACATCATCATCATAGCATCATAGCTGCATAATCATAGAGTCATCACAGCATCATCACTACATCATCAAATTGTCATCACTGTATCATCACAGCATCATCATAGCATCATCACTGCATAATCACAGTGTCATAACAGCATCATTACAACACCATGACTACGTCATCACAGCATCACGACAGCGTCATTACAGTGTCATCACAGCATCATCACTGCATTATCACAACATCATCACAACATCATCACTGCGTCATCAGAGCGTCATCACTACATAATCACTTCTTACTCAGTGAATCATCACTGCATCATCACATCATCACAGCATCATCTCAGCATAATCACAGTATCATCACAGCGTCATCACTACATCATCAATGCATCATCACTGCATCATCACAGCATCATCACTGCATCATCACAGCATCATCAGAGCATCATCACAGCATCATCACAACATCATCACAGAGTCATCACAGCATCATCACTGCATAATCACTGCATCATCACAGCATCCTCACAGCATCAATACAGCGTCATCACAACGTCAACAATGCATCATCACAGCATCATCACTGCATAATCACTGCATCATCATATCGTCATCACTGCATCATCACTGCATCATCACAGCACCATCACAGCATCATTACTTCAGAATCACTGCATCATCACAGCATCATAGCTGCATAATCACAGCATCATCACATCATCATCGCATAGTCATCACAGGGTCATCACTGCATCATCACAGCATCATCACAGCATCATTACTGCAGAATCACTGCATCATCACAGCATCCTCACAGCAACATCGCAGCATCATCACAACATCATCGCATCATCATCACAGTGTCATGACAGCATCATCACTGCATAATCACCGCATAATCACAGCATCATCACAGCATAATCACAGTATCATCACAGCGTCATCACTACATCATCACAGAATCATCACTGTGTCATCACAGCATCATCAGAGCATCATCACAGCATCATCAGAGCATCATCACATCATCATCTCAGCATCATTACTGCTTACTCACTGCATCATCATAGCATCATCACATCATCATCACAACATCATCAGTTTCATGTCAGCATCATCACTGCATCATCACAGCATCCTCACAGCATCAACACAGCGTCATCACAGCGTCATCAATGCATCATTACAGCATCATCTCAGTATAGTCACAGAATTATTACAGCATAATCACTGCATCATCATATCATCACTGCATCATCACTGCATCATCACTGCATCATCACAGCACCATCACAGCATCATTACTTCAGAATCACTGCATCATCACAGCATCCTCACAGCAACATCGCAGCATCATCACAGCACCATCACACTGTCATGACAGCATCATCACTGCATAATCACTGCATAATCTCCGCATAATCACAGCATCATCACATCATCATCACAATATCATCACAGCGTCATCACTACACATCACTGCATCATCACTACATCATCACAGCATCATCACTTCGTCATCATCAGAGCATCATCACAGCATCATCACTGCATCCTCACTGCATCATGAGTGCATCATCATCACAGCATCATAACTGCATCATCAAAGCATCATCTCGGCATAATCACAATGTCATAAATACATCATCACTCCATCATCACAGCATTATCACATCATCATCACAACGTTTTCAGTGTCATCACAGCATCATAACAACGTCATCAAACTGTCATCACAGCATCATCACCAAATCATCACAGAATCATCACAGCATCATTACTGCATCATCACAGCATCTTTGCATCGTCATCAGAGCATCACCACTGCATCATCACATCATCATCTCAGCATCATCACAGCATCATTACTGCTTACTCACTGCATCATCACAGCGTCATGACAGTGTCATCACTGCATCATAACATCATAGCTTCATCATCAGAACATTATCACAGCATCATCACTGCATCATCACATCATCATTATAGCATCTTCACTGTCATCAATACATCATCACAGCATCATCACATCATTATCACAGCATCATCAGTGTCATCTCAGCATCATCACTGCATCATGACTGCATCATAGCAGCATAATCACAGCATCATCACAGAATCATCACAGCATCATCATAAGGTCATCACAGCATCATCACTACGTCATCAGATTGTAATCACAGCATCATCACAGTGTCCTCACTGAATCATCACTGCACCATCACTGCAACATCACAGCATCATCTCAGCATCATCATGGCATCATTACTGCATCATCACTGCTTACTCACTGCATCATCACAGCATCATCTCAGCATCATCACAGAATCATTTCTGCATAATCATTGCATTTTCACAGCGTCATCACAGTATCATCACTGCATCATCACAGTGTCATCACAGCATCATCAAAGCATCACGACAGCGTCACCTCACCATCACGACAGCGTCATCAAAGCATCATCACTGCATCATAACAACATCATCTCAGCATCATCACAGAATCATTTCTGCATAATCACTGCATCATCATAGTGTCATCACAGTATATTCACTGCATCATCACATCATCACAGTGTCATCACAGAATCATCACTGAATCATCCAAGCATCATCCAAGCATCATCACAGCACCACCAATGCATCATCACAGTATCATCACTGCATAATCACTGCATCATCACCGCATCATCACATCATCAACACTGCATCATTGCTGCATCATCACATCATTGTCACAGTATCATCAAAATATCATCACAGCATCATCACACCATCATAACAACATCATCACAGTGTCATCACAGAATCGTAAATGCATCATCACAGAATCATCACTGAATCATCATAGCATCTTCATATCATCATCACAATATCATCACAGCATCATCACTGCATCATCACAGCATCATCACTGCATAATCACTGCATCATCACCACATCATCACAGCATCATCACTGCATAATCACTGCATCATCACAGCATCATCACATCGTCATCAAAACATCATTACAAGTATCAACACAACATAATCACAGTGTCATCACAGCATCATCATTGCATCCTTACTGCATGATCACAGCATCTCCGCATCGTAATCACATCATCATCACTGACTCCTCACTGAATCATCACTGTACCATCACTGCATCATCAGAGCATAATCTGAGCATAATCTCAGCATAATCACAGCATCATCACAGAATCATCACAGCATCATTACTGCATCATCACAGCATCTTTGCATCGTCATCAGAGCATCACCACTGCATCATCACTACATCATCACATCATCATCACAGCATTTTAGCTACATAATCACAGAATCATCATAGCGTAACGACAGCATCATCACAACATCATTACAGCATCATCACAGCGTCATCGTAACATCATGACTGTATCATCACAGCATCATCACAGCATCACCGCAGCGTCATCACTGCATCATCACAGCATCATCACAGCATCATCACGGCATCGTTACAGCATCGTCATATCATCATAACTGCATCATCACAACAACATAACAAAATCATCAAAGCATCGTCACAGCATCATCACCGCGTCATCACAGCGTCATAACTGCATCGTCACTGCATCTAAACTGCATCATCACAAAATCATCACAGCTTCATCACTGCAGCATCACAGCATCATCAAAGCATCATCGCAGCATCATCACATCATCATCACTGCATCATCACAGAATCATTACTGTTTACTCACTGCGGCATCACAGCATTATCACGGTGTCATAACTGCATCATCACTGCACCATTACTGCATCATCACAGTGTCATCTCAGCATCATCACAGCATCATTACTGCCTAATCATTGCATTATCACAACGTCATCACAGTATCATCAGTGCATCATCACAGCATCATTACTGCATCATCACATCATCATCACAGAATCACGATAGTGTCATCACAGCGTCATCACTGCATCATCACAGCGTCATCTCAGCATCATCAGAGACTCATCACAGCGTCATCACTGCATCATCACTGCATCACCACAGTATCATCACAGCATCATCACAAAATTATAAGAGCGTCATCACAGCGTTATTACTGCATCATCACAGCATCAATAGAGCATCATCACAGCGTCATCACAGCGTTATCACAGCGTCATCACAGCATCACGACATCATCATCACAGCTTCACGACAGTGTCATGAGAGCGTCTTCACAGCATCATCACTACATCATCACAGCATCATCACTGCGTCATCAGAGCATCATCACAAAATCATCACAGCGTCATTACTGCATCATCACTGCATCATCACAGCGTCATCACCGCATCATCACTGCATTGTCACAACATCATGGCGTCATAATAACTGCATCATAACAGCATGATCAAAGCATCATCACAGCGTCATCACAGCGTCATAACTGCATAAACACTGCATCATCAAAGAACCATCACAGCATCATCACAGCGTCATAACAGCATCATCAGAGCATCATCACATCGTCATCACATCGTCATCAAAGAATCTTCACAGCATCATCGCTATGTCATCATAGCATCATCATAATATTATCACAGCTTCATCACAGCGTCATAACAACATCATCACTGCATCATCACAGCATCATCATTATTGCATCATGACTGCATCATTACAGCATCATCAGAGCAGAATCAGTGCGTCGTCACAGCATCATTACTGCATCACCACATCATCACTGTGTTATCGCAGCGTCATCACAGCATCATCACAACATCATCACAGAATCATCACAGCATCATTGCAGCATCATCACATCATCATCACAGCATCATCACAACATCATCGTAGCATCATCATGCATCATCACAGCATCATTACTGCATCATCACAGCATCATCACAGCATCATCACTGCATCATCACTGAATAATCACAGCATCATCACTGCATCATCACGGCATCGTTACAGCATCGTCATATCATCATAACTGCATCATCACAACAACATAACAAAATCATCAAAGCATCATCACAGCATCATCACCGCGTCATCACAGCGTCATAACTGCATCGTCACTGCATCTAAACTGCATCATCACAAAATCATCACTGCATCACATCATAATCACAACATCATCAAAGCGTCATCACAGCATCATCACTGCGTTATCACAGCATCATCTCAGCATCATCACAGTATCATTACTGCTTATTCACTGCATCATCACAACATCATCACAGCGTCATTACAGTGTCATAAATGCATCATCACAGTGTCATCAAAGCGTCCTAACTGCATAATCACTGCATCATCGCAGCTTCATCACAGCATCATGACAGCGTCATCACAGCATCAAAAATGCATAATCACTTAATCCTCACATCATCATCATAGCATCATAGCTGCATAATCATAGAGTCATCACAGCATCATCACTACATCATCAAATTGTCATCACTGTATCATCACAGCATCATCATAGCATCATCACTGCATAATCACAGTGTCATAACAGCATCATTACAACACCATGACTACGTCATCACAGCATCACGACAGCGTCATTACAGTGTCATCACAGCATCATCACTGCATTATCACAACATCATCACAACATCATCACTGCGTCATCAGAGCGTCATCACTACATAATCACTTCTTACTCAGTGAATCATCACTGCATCATCACATCATCACAGCATCATCTCAGCATAATCACAGTATCATCACAGCGTCATCACTACATCATCAATGCATCATCACTGCATCATCACAGCATCATCACTGCATCATCACAGCATCAACACAGCGTCATCACAGCATCATCACAACATCATCACAGAGTCATCACAGCATCATCACTGCATAATCACTGCATCATCACAGCATCCTCACAGCATCAATACAGCGTCATCACAACGTCAACAATGCATCATTACAGCATCATCTCAGTATAGTCACAGCATAATCACTGCATAATCACTGCATCATCATATCGTCATCACTGCATCATCACTGCATCATCACAGCACCATCACAGCATCATTACTGCAGAATCACTGCATCATCACAGCATCATAGCTGCATAATCACAGCATCATCACATCATCATCGCATAGTCATCACAGCGTCATCACTGCATCATCACAGCATCATCACAGCATCATTACTGCAGAATCACTGCATCATCACAGCATCCTCACAGCAACATCGCAGCATCATCACAGCATCATCGCATCATCATCACAACATCATCACAGTGTCATGACAGCATCATCACTGCATAATCACCGCATAATCACAGCATCATCACAGCATAATCACAGTATCATCACAGCGTCATCACTACATCATCACTGCATCATCACAGAATCATCACTGCGTCATCACAGTATCATCAGAGCATCATCACAGCATCATCAGAGCATCATCACAGCATCATCACAGCATCATCACATCATCATCTCAGCATCATTACTGCTTACTCACTGCATCATCATAGCATCATCACATCATCATCACAACATCATCAGTTTCATGTCAGCATCATCACTGCATAATCACTGCATCATCACAGCATCCTCACAGCATCAACACAGCGTCATCACAGCGTCATCAATGCTTCATTACAGCATCATCTCAGTATAGTCACAGAATTATTACAGCATAATCACTGCATCATCATATCATCACTGCATCATCACTGCATCATCACTGCATCATCACAGCACCATCACAGCATCATTACTTCAGAATCACTGCATCATCACAGCATCCTCACAGCAACATCGCAGCATCATCACAGCATCATCACACTGTCATGACAGCATCATCACTGCATAATCACTGCATAATCTCCGCATAATCACAGCATCATCACATCATCATCACAATATCATCACAGCGTCATCACTACACATCACTGCATCATCACTACAACATCACAGCATCATCACTTCGGCATCATCAGAGCATCATCACAGCATCATCACTGCATCCTCACTGCATCATGAGTGCATCATCATCACAGCATCATAACTGCATCATCAAAGCATCATCTCGGCATAATCACAATGTCATAAATACATCATCACTCCATCATCACAGCATTATCACATCATCATCACAACGTTTTCAGTGTCATCACAGCATCATAACAACGTCATCAAACTGTCATCACAGCATCATCACCAAATCATCACAGAATCATCACAGCATCATTACTGCATCATCACAGCATCTTTGCATCGTCATCAGAGCATCACCACTGCATCATCACATCATCATCTCAGCATCATCATGGCATCATTACTGCATCATCACTGCTTACTCACTGCATCATCACAGCATCATCTCAGCATCATCACAGAATCATTTCTGCATAATCATTGCATTTTCACAGCGTCATCACAGTATCATCACTGCATCATCACAGTGTCATCACAGCATCATCAAAGCATCACGACAGCGTCATCTCACCATCACGACAGCGTCATCAAAGCATCATCACTGCATCATAACAACATCATCTCAGCATCATCACAGAATCATTTCTGCATAATCACTGCATCATCATAGTGTCATCACAGTATATTCACTGCATCATCACATCATCACAGTGTCATCACAGAATCATCACTGAATCATCCAAGCATCATCCAAGCATCATCACAGCACCACCAATGCATCATCACAGTATCATCACTGCATCATCACTGCATCATCACCGCATCATCACATCATCAACACTGCATCATTGCTGCATCATCACATCATTGTCACAGTATCATCAAAATATCATCACAGCATCATCACACCATCATAACAACATCATCACAGCGTCATCACAGTATCGTAAATGCATCATCACAGAATCATCACTGAATCATCATAGCATCTTCATATCATCATCACAATATCATCACAGCATCATCACTGCATCATCACAGCATCATCACTGCATAATCACTGCATCATCACCACATCATCACAGCATCATCACTGCATAATCACTGCATCATCACAGCATCATCACATCGTCATCAAAACATCATTACAAGTATCAACACAACATAATCACAGTGTCATCACAGCATCATCATTGCATCCTTACTGCATGATCACAGCATCTCCGCATCGTAATCACATCATCATCACTGACTCCTCACTGAATCATCACTGTACCATCACTGCATCATCAGAGCATAATCTGAGCATAATCTCAGCATAATCACAGCATCATCACAGAATCATCACAGCATCATTACTGCATCATCACAGCATCTTTGCATCGTCATCAGAGCATCACCACTGCATCATCACTACATCATCACATCATCATCACAGCATTTTAGCTACATAATCACAGAATCATCATAGTGTAACGACAGCATCATCACAACATCATTACAGCATCATCACAGCGTCATCGTAACATCATGACTGTATCATCACAGCATCATCACAGCATCACCGCAGCGTCATCACTGCATCATCACAGCATCATCACAGCATCATCACGGCATCGTTACAGCATCGTCATATCATCATAACTGCATCATCACAACAACATAACAAAACCATCAAAGCATCGTCACAGCATCATCACCGCGTCATCACAGCGTCATAACTGCATCGTCACTGCATCTAAACTGCATCATCACAAAATCATCACAGCTTCATCACTGCAGCATCACAGCATCATCAAAGCATCATCGCAGCATCATCACATCATCATCACTGCATCATCACAGAATCATTACTGTTTACTCACTGCGGCATCACAGCATTATCACGGTGTCATAACTGCATCATCACTGCACCATTACTGCATCATCACAGTGTCATCTCAGCATCATCACAGCATCATTACTGCCTAATCATTGCATTATCACAACGTCATCACAGTATCATCAGTGCATCATCACAGCATCATTACTGCATCATCACATCATCATCACAGAATCACGATAGTGTCATCACAGCGTCATCACTGCATCATCACAGCGTCATCTCAGCATCATCAGAGACTCATCACAGCGTCATCACTGCATCATCACTGCATCACCACAGTATCATCACAGCATCATCACAAAATTATAAGAGCGTCATCACAGCGTTATTACTGCATCATCACAGCATCAATAGAGCATCATCACAGCGTCATCACAGCGTTATCACAGCATCATCACAGCATCGCGACATCATCATCACAGCTTCACGACAGTGTCATGAGAGCGTCTTCACAGCATCATCACTACATCATCACAGCATCATCACTGCGTCATCAGAGCATCATCACAAAATCATCACAGCGTCATTACTGCATCATCACTGCATCATCACAGCGTCATCACCGCATCATCACTGCATTGTCACAACATCATGGCGTCATAATAACTGCATCATAACAGCATGATCAAAGCATCATCACAGCGTCATCACAGCGTCATAACTGCATAAACACTGCATCATCAAAGAACCATCACAGCATCATCACAGCGTCATAACAGCATCATCAGAGCATCATCACATCGTCATCACATCGTCATCAAAGAATCTTCACAGCATCATCGCTATGTCATCATAGCATCATCATAATATTATCACAGCTTCATCACAACGTCATAACAACATCATCACTGCATCATCACAGCATCATCATTATTGCATCATGACTGCATCATTACAGCATCATCAGAGCAGAATCAGTGCGTCGTCACAGCATCATTACTGCATCACCACATCACCACTGTGTTATCGCAGCGTCATCACAGCATCATCACAACATCATCACAGAATCATCACAGCATCATTGCAGCATCATCACATCATCATCACAGCGTCATCACAACATCATCGTAGCATCATCATGCATCATCACAGCATCATTACTGCATCATCACAGCATCATCACAGCATCATCACTGAATAATCACAGCATCATCACTGCATCATCACGGCATCGTTACAGCATCGTCATATCATCATAACTGCATCATCACAACAACATAACAAAATCATCAAAGCATCATCACAGCATCATCACCGCGTCATCACAGCGTCATAACTGCATCGTCACTGCATCTAAACTGCATCATCACAAAATCATCACTGCATCACATCATAATCACAACATCATCAAAGCGTCATCACAGCATCATCACTGCGTTATCACAGCATCATCTCAGCATCATCACAGTATCATTACTGCTTATTCACTGCATCATCACAACATCATCACAGCGTCATTACAGTGTCATAAATGCATCATCACAGTGTCATCAAAGCGTCCTAACTGCATAATCACTGCATCATCGCAGCTTCATCACAGCATCATGACAGCGTCATCACAGCATCAAAAATGCATAATCACTTCATCCTCACATCATCATCATAGCATCATAGCTGCATAATCATAGAGTCATCACAGCATCATCACTACATCATCAAATTGTCATCACTGTATCATCACAGCATCATCATAGCATCATCACTGCATAATCACAGTGTCATAACAGCATCATTACAACACCATGACTACGTCATCACAGCATCACGACAGCGTCATTACAGTGTCATCACAGCATCATCACAACATCATCACTGCGTCATCAGAGCGTCATCACTACATAATCACTTCTTACTCAGTGAATCATCACTGCATCATCACATCATCACAGCATCATCTCAGCATAATCACAGTATCATCACCGCGTCATCACTACATCATCAATGCATCATCACTGCATCATCACAGCATCATCACTGCATCATCACAGCATCATCAGAGCATCATCACAGCATCATCACAACATCATCACAGAGTCATCACAGCATCATCACTGCATAATCACTGCATCATCACAGCATCCTCACAGCATCAATACAGCGTCATCACAACGTCAACAATGCATCATTACAGCATCATCTCAGTATAGTCACAGCATAATCACTGCATAATCACTGCATCATCATATCGTCATCACTGCATCATCACTGCATCATCACAGCACCATCACAGCATCATTACTGCAGAATCACTGCATCATCACAGCATCATAGCTGCATAATCACAGCATCATCACATCATCATCGCATAGTCATCACAGCGTCATCACTGCATCATCACAGCATCATCACAGCATCATTACTGCAGAATCACTGCATCATCACAGCATCCTCACAGCAACATCGCAGCATCATCACAGCATCATCGCATCATCATCACAGTGTCATGACAGCATCATCACTGCATCAACACAGAATCATCACTGCGTCATCACAGCATCATCACTGCATCATCACAGAATCATCACTGCGTCATCACAGCATCATCAGAGCATCATCACAGCATCATCACAGCATAATCACAGTATCATCACAGCATCATCACTACATCATCACTGCATCATCACAGAATCATCACTGCGTCATCACAGCATCATCAGAGCATCATCACAGCATCATCACATCATCATCTCAGCATCATTACTGCTTACTCACTGCATCATCATAGCATCATCACATCATCATCACAACATCATCAGTTTCATGTCAGCATCATCACTGCATAATCACTGCATCATCACAGCATCCTCACAGCATCAACACAGCGTCATCACAGCGTCATCAATGCATCATTACAGCATCATCTCAGTATAGTCACAGAATTATTACAGCATAATCACTGCATCATCATATCATCACTGCATCATCACTGCATCATCACTGCATCATCACAGCACCATCACAGCATCATTACTTCAGAATCACTGCATCATCACAGCATCCTCACAGCAACATCGCAGCATCATCACAGCATCATCACACTGTCATGACAGCATCATCACTGCATAATCACTGCATAATCTCCGCATAATCACAGCATCATCACATCATCATCACAATATCATCACAGCGTCATCACTACATCATCACAGCATCATCACTTCGTCATCATCAGAGCATCATCACAGCATCATCACTGCATCCTCACTGCATCATGAGTGCATCATCATCACAGCATCATAACTGCATCATCAAAGCATCATCTCGGCATAATCACAATGTCATAAATACATCATCACTCCATCATCACAGCATTATCACATCATCATCACAACGTTTTCAGTGTCATCACAGCATCATAACAACGTCATCAAACTGTCATCACAGCATCATCACCAAATCATCACAGAATCATCACAGCATCATTACTGCATCATCACAGCATCTTTGCATCGTCATCAGAGCATCACCACTGCATCATCACATCATCATCTCAGCATCATCACAGCATCATTACTGCTTACTCACTGCATCATCACAGCGTCATGACAGTGTCATCACTGCATCATAACATCATAGCTTCATCATCAGAACATTATCACAGCATCATCACTGCATCATCACATCATCATTATAGCATCTTCACTGTCATCAATACATCATCACAGCATCATCACATCATTATCACAGCATCATCAGTGTCATCTCAGCATCATCACTGCATCATGACTGCATCATAGCAGCATAATCACAGCATCATCACAGAATCATCACAGCATCATCATAAGGTCATCACAGCATCATCACTACGTCATCAAATTGTAATCACAGCATCATCACAGTGTCCTCACTGAATCATCACTGCACCATCACTGCACCATCACAGCATCATCTCAGCATCATCATGGCATCATTACTGCATCATCACTGCTTACTCACTGCATCATCACAGCATCATCACAGAATCATTTCTGCATAATCATTGTATCATCATAGTGTCATCACAGTATATTCACTGCATCATCACATCATCACAGTGTCATCACAGAATCATCACTGAATCATCCAAGCATCATCCAAGCATCATCACAGCACCACCAATGCATCATCACAGTATCATCACTGCATAATCACTGCATCATCACCGCATCATCACATCATCAACACTGCATCATTGCTGCATCATCACATCATTGTCACAGTATCATCAAAATATCATCACAGCATCATCACACCATCATAACAACATCATCACAGCGTCATCACAGTATCGTAAATGCATCATCACAGAATCATCACTGAATCATCATAGCATCTTCATATCATCATCACAATATCATCACAGCATCATCACTGCATCATCACAGCATCATCACTGCATAATCACTGCATCATCACCACATCATCACAGCATCATCACTGCATAATCACTGCATCATCACAGCATCATCACATCGTCATCAAAACATCATTACAAGTATCAACACAACATAATCACAGTGTCATCACAGCATCATCATTGCATCCTTACTGCATGATCACAGCATCTCCGCATCGTAATCACATCATCATCACTGACTCCTCACTGAATCATCACTGTACCATCACTGCATCATCAGAGCATAATCTGAGCATAATCTCAGCATAATCACAGCATCATCACAGAATCATCACAGCATCATTACTGCATCATCACAGCATCTTTGCATCATCATCAGAGCATCACCACTGCATCATCACTACATCATCACATCATCATCACAGCATTTTAGCTACATAATCACAGAATCATCATAGTGTAACGACAGCATCATCACAACATTATTACAGCATCATCACAGCGTCATCGTAACATCATGACTGTATCATCACAGCATCATCACAGCATCACCGCAGAGTCATCACTGCATCATCACAGCATCATCACAGCATCATCACGGCATCGTTACAGCATCGTCATATCATCATAACTGCATCATCACAACAACATAACAAAACCATCAAAGCATCGTCACAGCATCATCACCGCGTCATCACAGCGTCATAACTGCATCGTCACTGCATCTAAACTGCATCATCACAAAATCATCACAGCTTCATCACTGCAGCATCACAGCATCATCAAAGCATCATCGCAGCATCATCAAAGCATCATCGCAGCATCATCACAGAATCATTACTGTTTACTCACTGCGGCATCACAGCATTATCACGGTGTCATAACTGCATCATCACTGCACCATTACTGCATCATCACAGTGTCATCTCAGCATCATCACAGCATCATTACTGCCTAATCATTGCATTATCACAACGTCATCACAGTATCATCAGTGCATCATCACAGCATCATTACTGCATCATCACATCATCATCACAGAATCACGATAGTGTCATCACAGCGTCATCACTGCATCATCACAGTGTCATCACAGCATCATCAAAGCATCACGACAGCGTCATCTCACCATCACGACAGCGTCATCAAAGCATCATCACTGCATCATAACAACATCATCTCAGCATCATCACAGAATCATTTCTGCATAATCACTGCATCATCATAGTGTCATCACAGTATATTCACTGCATCATCACATCATCACAGTGTCATCACAGAATCATCACTGAATCATCCAAGCATCATCCAAGCATCATCACAGCACCACCAATGCATCATCACAGTATCATCACTGCATCATCACTGCATCATCACCGCATCATCACATCATCAACACTGCATCATTGCTGCATCATCACATCATTGTCACAGTATCATCAAAATATCATCACAGCATCATCACACCATCATAACAACATCATCACAGCGTCATCACAGTATCGTAAATGCATCATCACAGAATCATCACTGAATCATCATAGCATCTTCATATCATCATCACAATATCATCACAGCATCATCACTGCATCATCACAGCATCATCACTGCATAATCACTGCATCATCACCACATCATCACAGCATCATCACTGCATAATCACTGCATCATCACAGCATCATCACATCGTCATCAAAACATCATTACAAGTATCAACACAACATAATCACAGTGTCATCACAGCATCATCATTGCATCCTTACTGCATGATCACAGCATCTCCGCATCGTAATCACATCATCATCACTGACTCCTCACTGAATCATCACTGTACCATCACTGCATCATCAGAGCATAATCTGAGCATAATCTCAGCATAATCACAGCATCATCACAGAATCATCACAGCATCATTACTGCATCATCACAGCATCTTTGCATCGTCATCAGAGCATCACCACTGCATCATCACTACATCATCACATCATCATCACAGCATTTTAGCTACATAATCACAGAATCATCATAGCGTAACGACAGCATCATCACAACATCATTACAGCATCATCACAGCGTCATCGTAACATCATGACTGTATCATCACAGCATCATCACAGCATCACCGCAGCGTCATCACTGCATCATCACAGCATCATCACAGCATCATCACGGCATCGTTACAGCATCGTCGTATCATCATAACTGCATCATCACAACAACATAACAAAATCATCAAAGCATCGTCACAGCATCATCACCGCGTCATCACAGCGTCATAACTGCATCGTCACTGCATCTAAACTGCATCATCACAAAATCATCACAGCTTCATCACTGCAGCATCACAGCATCATCAAAGCATCATCGCAGCATCATCACATCATCATCACTGCATCATCACAGAATCATTACTGTTTACTCACTGCGGCATCACAGCATTATCACGGTGTCATAACTGCATCATCACTGCACCATTACTGCATCATCACAGTGTCATCTCAGCATCATCACAGCATCATTACTGCCTAATCATTGCATTATCACAACGTCATCACAGTATCATCAGTGCATCATCACAGCATCATTACTGCATCATCACATCATCATCACAGAATCACGATAGTGTCATCACAGCGTCATCACTGCATCATCACAGCGTCATCTCAGCATCATCAGAGACTCATCACAGCGTCATCACTGCATCATCACTGCATCACCACAGTATCATCACAGCATCATCACAAAATTATAAGAGCGTCATCACAGCGTTATTACTGCATCATCACAGCATCAATAGAGCATCATCACAGCGTCATCACAGCGTTATCACAGCGTCATCACAGCATCACGACATCATCATCACAGCTTCACGACAGTGTCATGAGAGCGTCTTCACAGCATCATCACTACATCATCACAGCATCATCACTGCGTCATCAGAGCATCATCACAAAATCATCACAGCGTCATTACTGCATCATCACTGCATCATCACAGCGTCATCACCGCATCATCACTGCATTGTCACAACATCATGGCGTCATAATAACTGCATCATAACAGCATGATCAAAGCATCATCACAGCGTCATCACAGCGTCATAACTGCATAAACACTGCATCATCAAAGAACCATCACAGCATCATCACAGCGTCATAACAGCATCATCAGAGCATCATCACATCGTCATCACATCGTCATCAAAGAATCTTCACAGCATCATCGCTATGTCATCATAGCATCATCATAATATTATCACAGCTTCATCACAGCGTCATAACAACATCATCACTGCATCATCACAGCATCATCATTATTGCATCATGACTGCATCATTACAGCATCATCAGAGCAGAATCAGTGCGTCGTCACAGCATCATTACTGCATCACCACATCATCACTGTGTTATCGCAGCGTCATCACAGCATCATCACAACATCATCACAGAATCATCACAGCATCATTGCAGCATCATCACATCATCATCACAGCGTCATCACAACATCATCGTAGCATCATCATGCATCATCACAGCATCATTACTGCATCATCACAACATCATCGTAGCATCATCATGCATCATCACAGCATCATCACAGCATCATCACTGAATAATCACAGCATCATCACTGCATCATCACGGCATCGTTACAGCATCGTCATATCATCATAACTGCATCATCACAACAACATAACAAAATCATCAAAGCATCATCACAGCATCATCACCGCGTCATCACAGCGTCATAACTGCATCGTCACTGCATCTAAACTGCATCATCACAAAATCATCACTGCATCACATCATAATCACAACATCATCAAAGCGTCATCACAGCATCATCACTGCGTTATCACAGCATCATCTCAGCATCATCACAGTATCATTACTGCTTATTCACTGCATCATCACAACATCATCACAGCGTCATTACAGTGTCATAAATGCATCATCACAGTGTCATCAAAGCGTCCTAACTGCATAATCACTGCATCATCGCAGCTTCATCACAGCATCATGACAGCGTCATCACAGCATCAAAAATGCATAATCACTTCATCCTCACATCATCATCATAGCATCATAGCTGCATAATCATAGAGTCATCACAGCATCATCACTACATCATCAAATTGTCATCACTGTATCATCACAGCATCATCATAGCATCATCACTGCATAATCACAGTGTCATAACAGCATCATTACAACACCATGACTACGTCATCACAGCATCACGACAGCGTCATTACAGTGTCATCACAGCATCATCACTGCATTATCACAACATCATCACAACATCATCACTGCGTCATCAGAGCGTCATCACTACATAATCACTTCTTACTCAGTGAATCATCACTGCATCATCACATCATCACAGCATCATCTCAGCATAATCACAGTATCATCACCGCATCATCACTACATCATCAATGCATCATCACTGCATCATCACAGCATCATCACTGCATCATCACAGCATCATCAGAGCATCATCACAGCATCATCACAACATCATCACAGAGTCATCACAGCATCATCACTGCATAATCACTGCATCATCACAGCATCCTCACAGCATCAATACAGCGTCATCACAACGTCAACAATGCATCATTACAGCATCATCTCAGTATAGTCACAGCATAATCACTGCATAATCACTGCATCATCATATCGTCATCACTGCATCATCACTGCATCATCACAGCACCATCACAGCATCATTACTGCAGAATCACTGCATCATCACAGCATCACAGCTGCATAATCACCGCATCATCACATCATCATCGCATAGTCATCACAGAGTCATCACTGCATCATCACAGCATCATCACAGCATCATTACTGCAGAATCACTGCATCATCACAGCATCCTCACAGCAACATCGCAGCATCATCACAGCATCATCGCATCATCATCACAGTGTCATGACAGCATCATCACTGCATCATCACAGAATCATCCCTGCGTCATCACAGCATCATCACTGCATCATCACAGAATCATCACTGCGTCATCACAGCATCATGAGAGCATCATCACAGCATCATCACAGCATAATCACAGTATCATCACAGCATCATCACTACATCATCACTGCATCATCACAGAATCATCACTGCGTCATCACAGCATCATCAGAGCATCATCACAGCATCATCACATCATCATCTCAGCATCATTACTGCTTACTCACTGCATCATCACATCATCATCACAACATCATCAGTTTCATGTCAGCATCATCACTGCATAATCACTGCATCATCACAGCATCCTCACAGCATCAACACAGCGTCATCACAGCGTCATCAATGCATCATTACAGCATCATCTCAGTATAGTCACAGAATTATTACAGCATAATCACTGCATCATCATATCATCACTGCATCATCACTGCATCATCACATCATCACAGCATCATCTCAGCATAATCACAGTATCATCACAGCGTCATCACTACATCATCAATGCATCATCACTGCATCATCACAGCATCATCACTGCATCATCACAGCATCATCAGAGCATCATCACAGCATCATCACAACATCATCACAGAGTCATCACAGCATCATCACTGCATAATCACTGCATCATCACAGCATCATCACAGCATCAATACAGCGTCATCACAACGTCAACAATGCATCATTACAGCATCATCTCAGTATAGTCACAGCATAATCACTGCATAATCACTGCATCATCATATCGTCATCACTGCATCATCACTGCATCATCACAGCACCATCACAGCATCATTACTGCAGAATCACTGCATCATCATAGCATCATCACATCATCATCACAACATCATCAGTTTCATGTCAGCATCATCACTGCATAATCACTGCATCATCACAGCATCCTCACATCATCACAGCATCATCTCAGCATAATCACAGTATCATCACAGCGTCATCACTACATCATCAATGCATCATCACTGCATCATCACAGCATCATCACTGCATCATCACAGCATCATCACAGCATCATCACAACATCATCACAGAGTCATCACAGCATCATCACTGCATCATCACAGCATCATCAGAGCATCATCACAGCATCATCACAACATCATCACAGAGTCATCACAGCATCCTCACAGCATCAACACAGCGTCATCACAGCGTCATCAATGCATCATTACAGCATCATCTCAGTATAGTCACAGAATTATTACAGCATAATCACTGCATCATCATATCATCACTGCATCATCAATGCATCATCACTGCATCATCACAGCACCATCACAGCATCATTACTTCAGAATCACTGCATCATCACAGCATCCTCACAGCAACATCGCAGCATCATCACAGCATCATCACACTGTCATGACAGCATCATCACTGCATAATCACTGCATAATCTCCGCATAATCACAGCATCATCACATCATCATCACAATATCATCACAGCGTCATCACTACACATCACTGCATCATCACTACATCATCACAGCATCATCACTTCGTCATCATCAGAGCATCATCACAGCATCATCACTGCATCCTCACTGCATCATGAGTGCATCATCATCACAGCATCATAACTGCATCATCAAAGCATCATCTCGGCATAATCACAATGTCATAAATACATCATCACTCCATCATCACAGCATTATCACATCATCATCACAACGTTTTCAGTGTCATCACAGCATCATAACAACGTCATCAAACTGTCATCACAGCATCATCACCAAATCATCACAGAATCATCACAGCATCATTACTGCATCATCACAGCATCTTTGCATCGTCATCAGAGCATCACCACTGCATCATCACATCATCATCTCAGCATCATCACAGCATCATTACTGCTTACTCACTGCATCATCACAGCGTCATGACAGTGTCATCACTGCATCATAACATCATAGCTTCATCATCAGAACATTATCACAGCATCATCACTGCATCATCACATCATCATTATAGCATCTTCACTGTCATCAATACATCATCACAGCATCATCACGTCATTATCACAGCATCATCAGTGTCATCTCAGCATCATCACTGCATCATGACTGCATCATAGCAGCATAATCACAGCATCATCACAGAATCATCACAGCATCATCATAAGGTCATCACAGCATCATCACTACGTCATCAGATTGTAATCACAGCATCATCACAGTGTCCTCACTGAATCATCACTGCACCATCACTGCAACATCACAGCATCATCTCAGCATCATCATGGCATCATTACTGCATCATCACTGCTTACTCACTGCATCCTCACAGCATCATCTCAGCATCATCACAGAATCATTTCTGCATAATCATTGCATTTTCACAGCGTCATCACAGTATCATCACTGCATCATCACAGTGTCATCACAGCATCATCAAAGCATCACGACAGCGTCATCTCACCATCACGACAGCGTCATCAAAGCATCATCACTGCATCATAACAACATCATCTCAGCATCATCACAGAATCATTTCTGCATAATCACTGCATCATCATAGTGTCATCACAGTATATTCACTGCACCATCACATCATCACAGTGTCATCACAGAATCATCACTGAATCATCCAAGCATCATCCAAGCATCATCACAGCACCACCAATGCATCATCACAGTATCATCACTGCATAATCACTGCATCATCACTGCATCATCACATCATCAACACTGCATCATTGCTGCATCATCACATCATTGTCACAGTATCATCAAAATATCATCACAGCATCATCACACCATCATAACAACATCATCACAGTGTCATCACAGTATCGTAAATGCATCATCACAGAATCATCACTGAATCATCATAGCATCTTCA
Organism: Clangula hyemalis; assembly: GCA_963989345.1. The sequence continues at coordinate 123,564 of CAXDIO010000180.1, forward strand.
TATCATCATCACAATATCATCACAGCATCATCACTGCATAATCACTGCATCATCACCACATCATCACAGCATCATCACTGCATAATCACTGCATCATCACAGCATCATCACATCGTCATCAAAACATCATTACAAGTATCAACACAACATAATCACAGTGTCATCACAGCATCATCATTGCATCCTTACTGCATGATCACAGCATCTCCGCATCGTAATCACATCATCATCACTGACTCCTCACTGAGTCATCACTGTACCATCACTGCATCATCAGAGCATAATCTGAGCATAATCTCAGCATAATCACAGCATCATCACAGCATCATTACTGCATCATCACAGCATCTTTGCATCGTCATCAGAGCATCACCACTGCATCATCACTACATCATCACATCATCATCACAGCATTTTAGCTACATAATCACAGAATGATCATAGCGTAACGACAGCATCATCACAACATCATTACAGCATCATCACAGCGTCATCGTAACATCATGACTGTATCATCACAGCATCACCGCAGCGTCATCACTGCATCATCACAGCATCAACAGAGCATCGTCACAACGTCATAACAGCATCATCACAACGGCATCACAGCATCATCTCTGCATCAACACATCATCATTACAACATCATCACTTCGTCATCAGAGCATCATCAAAAAATCATCACAGCGTCATGAGTGCATCATCACTGCATAATCACTGCATCTTCTCAGCATCATCAAAGCACCATTACTGCATAATCATTGCATCATCACATCATCATCACTGCATCATCACTGCATCATCCCAGCGTCACCACTGCATCATCACGGCACCATCGCAACATCATCACTGCATCATCACAGCAGCATCACAGCAGCATCACAGCAGCATCAGAGCATCATCACAGCATCATCACAACATAATCATAGCATCACCACAGCATAATCACAGCATCATCACAGCAGCGTTGCAGCATGATCACTGCATCATCACATAATCATCAAAACATAATCATAGCATCATCACGGCATCATCACAGCATAATCACAAAACAATCTTAGCATCATCACTGCATCATCACATCATCATCACAAAATTATCACAGTGTCATCAGAGCATCATCACTGCATCATCACAGCATCATGACCGCATTATTAAAGCATCATTACAGCATCATTACTGCTTACTCACTGCATCATCACAGCGTCATGACAGTGTCATCACTGCATCATCACTGCATCATAACTGTGTCATCACTGCATCAGCGCAGCGTCATCAAAGCATTATCACTGCATAATCACTGCATCATGACAGCATCATCAATGTGTCATTACAGCATCATCACACATCATCACAACATCATTACAGCATCATCTCAGCATCATCACAGCATCATCACTGCAACATCTCAGCATCATCACTGCATAATCATTTCATAATCACAGCATCATAACTGCATTATCATCACAAAATCATGTGTCATCACAGCATCTTAACTGCATAATCACTGCATCTTCACTGCATCATCACAGCATCATCACTACGTTATAACAGCGTCATCACAGCATCATCACTGCAACATCTCAACATCATCACAGCATCATCACTGCATAATCATTTCATCATCACAGCATCATCACAGCATCATCATCACAACATCATAACAGTGTCATCACAGCATCATCCCAGCATCATCATTGCGTCATCAGAGCATCATCACATCATCATCACAACATCATCACAGTATTGTAACAGCATCATCACAGCATAATCACTGCATCATCACCATATCATTACAGCATCATCAAAGCATCATTACTGCACCATCACTGCATCGTCACAGCATCATTGCAGCATCATCACAGCATCATTACTGCATAATCACTGCATCGTCACAGCGTCATCACAGTGTCATCACTGCATCGTCACTGCATCGTCACATGATCATCGCAGCGTCATCACAGTGTCATCACAGAATCACCACAGCATCATTACTGCGTCATCACAGCGTCACAACAGAATCATAAGAGCATCATCATAGCATCATCACAACATCATCACAGTATCATCACTACACCATCACAGCATCATCAGAGAGATATCACAGTGTCATGACTGCATCATCAGAGCATCATAACATCATCGTCACTGCATTATCACATGATCATCGCAGCGTCATCACATCATCATCTCATAATCTTCACTGCGTCATCACAGCATCATCACAGCAGCACCAGAGCAGCATCATGGCGTTATGACAGAATCATCACTACGTCATCAAATTGTCATCACAGCAAACCACAGCATCATTGCAGCATCATAACAGCATCATCAAAGCATCTTTACTGCTTACTCACTGCATCATCACAGTGTCATCACACTATTGTCAGTGCATCTTCAGAGCATCATCACTACATCATCACACCATAATCACAACATCATCACACCGTCATCACAGTGTCATCACTGCATAATCACTGCATCATCACAGCATCATCACAGAATCATCACTGCATCATCACGGCATAATCACAACATCATCTCAGCATCATTACTTCATAATCACTGCATCATCACAACATCATTACAGCATCATAGAGTCATAATCACGACAGCATTTCTGCATCATCACTGCATCATCATAGCGGCATCAAAGCATCATCACTACATCATCAAATTGTCATCACAGCATCATCGTGGCCTCATCACTGCATCATCACAGCATCACCATCATCACAGCATCACAAGGTATGATGACACTGTGACGACACTGTAAGGACGCTGTGATGATGCTGTGATGATGCGGTGATGCTCTGATCATGTGTGCTGTGCATCACAGCGTCATCACAGCATCATAGCGTCATCAAATTATCATCACTGCATCATCAGAGCATCACCAGAACTTCATCGCAGCATCATCAAAGCAACATCTCAGTGTCATCACAGCGTCACTACTGCAACATCATTGCATCATCAGAGCATCATCAGAGCATTGGTGTAGATGCACTTCAGCTGGGCCATTGCCCTATCCTCCGGCCTTGCCATTGTTCCCCCTGGCACAGCCCCAACAATCCTTGCTTCAGCCCCATCCCCCTTCTTACCTAGTTTAAAGCCCTCTCAATGAGCCCTGCCAGCTCCTGGCCCAGGATCCTTTTTCCCCTAAAAGATAGGGACCCGTCTGCGGCCATCAGGCCAGGTGCTGAGTAAAGTGCCCCATGGTCAAAAAAAAACAAGATTTCTGCGTTGGCACCAGAAATGATGATGTTATGATGCTGTGGTGATGCTGTTGTGATAATGCTGTGATGGTGCTGTGATAAGTCTGTTATGACGCAGTGATGATGCTCAGATGATGCAGTGATGTTGCAGTAGTCACGCTGTGATGTTGCTTTGATGATGCTGCGATGAATTTCTGGTGATGCTCTGATGATGCAGTGATGATAATTTGATGACGCTGTGATGATGCAGTGATGATGCTGTGATGATGCTGTAGTGATGCTGTGATGATGCTCTGATGACACGTTGATGACATGACGCCTGGATGATGCTGTTATGAAGCTGTGATTATTCTGTTGTGATGCTGTGATGATGTGTTATGATGCTGTGACGATGCTGTGATGACGCTTTGATGACAGTGTGACTATGTTCTGATGATGCTGTGATGACGCAGTATTGATGATGTGATGATGCTGCAATGATGCTGTGATGATTCTGTGATGATGTTGTGATGATGCTGTGATGACACTGCGATAACACAGTGATGATGTGGTGATGCAGTAATGATGCTGTGACGACGCACTGATTCTGCTCTGATGATGCTGTAATGATGCAGTCATGATGCAATAATGATGATGTGATGATGCTGTGATGATATTGTGATGATACTGTGATGACGCTTCGATGATGCTGTGATGATGCTGTGATGACGCAGTGATGATGCTGTGATGATGCAGTGATGATGCTGTGATGATGCTTTGATGATGCAGTGATGATGCTGTGACGGTGCTGTGATGATGCAGTGATGATGCTGTGATGACGCAGTGATGACGCTGTGATAATGCTGTGATGATATGATGATGCTGCAGTGATGCCGTGATGATCCTCTGATGACACGTTGATGACGCTGTAATGCTTTGATGATGCTGTGATGATGCTCTGATGACGCTGTAATGATGCAGTGATGATGCAGTGATGATGCAGTGATGACGCTTTGATGACGCTGTGATGATTTTGTTATGATGCTGTTGTGATGCCGTGATGATGCTGTGTTGACGCTTTGATGACACTATGATAATGTTCTGATGATGCAGTAATCATGCAGTGATGACGCAGTGATGATGCTGTGATGATGCTGTAATGATGCAGCGATGATGATGTGATTATGCTGTGATGACGGTACGATAATGCTATTATGATGTTGTGATCATGCTGTGGTCATGCTGTGATGATGCAGTGATGATGCTGCGATGATGCTTTGATGATTCTGTGAAGATGCAGTGATGACGACGTGATGACGCTGTGATGACGCTGTGATGACGCTATTATGATGCAGTGATGATGCTGTGACGATGCTGTGACGATGTAGTGGTGATGCTTTGATGACTCTATGATGATGCAGTGATGACACTGTGATGGCACTGTGATGCCTTGTTGAAGCTCTGATGATGCATTGAAAATGCACTGATTATGCAGTGATGATGTTGTCTTGATACTGTGATGATGCTGTGATGACGGTTTTATGACACTGTGATTATGTTCTGATGACCCAGTGATGATGCTGTGATGATGCAGTGATGGCTCAATGATGATGCTGATGTGATGCTCTGATGATGCTGTGACGACGGTTTGATGACACTGTGATGACGTTCTGATGATGCAGTGATGACGCTGTGATGACGCTGCGATGATGCTGTTGTGATGCTCTGATAATGCTGTGATGACAGTTTGATGACACTGTGATGATGTTCTGATGATGCAGTGATGATGCTGTGATGATGCTGTGATGACGAGGCGATGATGCTGTTGTGATACTCTTATGATGCTGTGATGACGGTTTGATGACAATGTGATGATGTTTTGATGATGCAATAATGATGCTGTGATGACGCTGTGATGATGTTGTGATGATGCTGTGATGACGCTTTGATCACTGCATCATCTCTGCATCACCAATGCATCACCACAGCATCATCACTGCATCATAAAAGCATCATCTCAGTGTCATCACAGTATCATTTCTGAATAATCACTGCATTATCACAGCGTCATCTCTGCATCATCACATCATCTTCACTACATAATCCCATCATCATCACTGCATCATCACAGCTTCATCACAACATCTTCACAGTATCATCACTGCTTCATCTCTGCCTCATCACAGCATCATTACAGTGTCATGACATCATCATCACTGCATAATCACTACATCATAAACGCATAATCACAGCATCATGACAGCATCATCACTGCATTATCACAGTGTCATAACGGCATCATCAGAGCATCATCACAGCCTCATAACAACATAAACACTGCATCATCACAGCATCATCACTGCGTCATCACAGCGTCATAACAGCATCATCACTGCATCATCATTGCGTCATCACTGCATCATCTCAGCATCATAATAGTGTCATCACAGTGTCATCACAGTCATCACAGCATCATCAAATCATCATTGCACCGTCATCACAGCATCATCACTGCATCATCATTGCACCATCACTGCATCATCACAGCATCATCTCAGCATCATCACAGCATCATTACTGCATAATCAATGCATTATCACAGCATAATCAAAGCATCACCACTGCGCCTTCACAGCATCATCACGGCATCATCACATTATCATCACTACATCATCAGAGTGTCATCACAGCATCATCACTCTGTCATCACAGCGTCACACAGTATCATCACAGCATCATCACAGCACCATAGATGCATAATCACTGCATCATCACAGCATAATCAAAGCATCACCACTGCGCCTTCACAGCATCATCACTGCATCATCACTGCATCTTCAAATCATCATCGCAGCATCATCACTGCATCATCAATGAATCATCGCAGAATCATCACTGCATCATAGCTACATAATCACAGCGTCATAAATGCATCGTCACAGTGTCATCACAGCATCATCTCAGCATCATCACAGCATCACGACAGGGTCATCACAGCCTCATCACTGTATCATTACAGCGTCATCACAGCATAATCACACCGTCATCACAGTGTCACCACTGCATCATCACAGTGTCATCACAGGGTCATAACTGCATCATCACTGCATCATCACTGCATCTCCACAGCATAATCTCAGCATCATCACAGTGTCATCACAGTGTTATAACAGCATCATCACAGCATCATCACATCATCATCAGATCGTCATCACAGAATCATCACAGCATCATCACTATGTCATCACAGCATAATCACAATATCATCACAATGTCATTAAAGCATCATAACTGCATCATCACTGCATCATAACTGCATCATCACTGCATTATCACATCGTCACCACAGCGTCATCGCAGCAACATCACAGCATCATCACTGCATCGTAACTGCATCATCACGGTATCATCACAGCATCATCACAGCATCACAACAGCATTATCAGAGCATCACAACAGCCTCAACAGTGTCACCACAGCAACATCACAGAATCATCACAGCATAATCGCAGCGTCACTACAGCATCATTACTGCATAATCACTGCATCATTACAGCATAATCACTGCATCATCACAACGTTATCACAGTATCATCACTGCATCATCATATCATCATCGCAGCGTCATCACTGCATCATCGCTGCATAGTCACAGCATCATCGCGTCTTCATACACGCATCATAACAGGGTCATCACAGCATCATAACCGCATAAACACTGCATCATCACAGCATCATCATTGCGTCATCACAAAATCATCAAAACATCATCGCAGCATCATCACAGCATCACGACAGCGTTACAAGAGCATCACAGCAGTTTCATCACAGTGTCATAACAGAATCATCACATAGTCATCACAACATCATCGCAGTGTCATAAATGCCTCATCACTACATCATCACAACATAATCATAGTATCATCACAGCATCATCACTGCATCGTCACAGCATTATCAAATCATCACTGCACCATCACATCATCATCAATGCATCATCAATGCTTCATCTCAGTGTCATCACAGTATCAATACTGCGGAATCACTGCATCAACACATCAAAATATCTGCATCATCACATCACCATCACTGCATCATCATATCATCATCACTGCATCATCACTGCGTCATCACAGCATCATCACAGTATTATCACATAATCACGATACGGTCATCACAGAGTCATCGCAGAATCATCACAGCATCATCACTGTGTCATCACAGCGTCGTCACAGCATCATCACAATATCATCACAGCTTCATCACAGCCTCATATCTGCATCATCATTGCATAATGACTGCATCATAACATCATCATAACTACGTCATCATATTGTCATCATCACAGCATCACGACAGCGTCATCACAACATCACGTCAGGGTCATCACAGCATCATCACTGCATTGTCACAGAATCATGACCGCGTCATCACAGCATCATCACATCATCATCCCTGCATCATCACATCATCATCACTGCATCATCACAGCATTATCACAGCATCATCAAAGCATCATCACGGCGTAATCACAGCATCATCACAGCAGGATCGAAGCGTCATCACTGCAGCATCACAACATCATCACAGTATCCTCAGAGCATCTTCACTGCATCATCACTACATTGTCACAGCATCATCACATCATCATCACTGCATCATCACAGCATAATCTCAGCATCATCACAGTATCAGTACTGCAGAATCATTGCATCATCACAACATCATTGCAGCATCATCATAGCATCACAACAGTGTTATCTGAGCATCACGACAGTGTAATCATAGCATCATCACAGATTCATCAGAGCATCATTGCAGCGTCATCACTGCATCATCACAGTATCATCACATCATAGCAACATCATCACAACATCATCGCAGAATCATCACTGCATCATCAGAGCATCATCTCAGCATAATCACAGCATCATTAGTGCAGAATCACTACATCATCACATCACCATCACTGCATCATCACATCATCATCAGAGCATCATCACTGCGTCATCACTACATCATCACTACATAAACATAGCATCATTACTGCGTCATCACTGCATCATCAATGCATCATCACAACGCCATCTCAGTATCATCACAGCATCATCACAGCGTCATCACAGCATCACAACAGTGTCGTCGCAGCATCAACACAGCATCATTACATCATGATTATGCGTCATCAGAGCGTCATCGCAGCATCCTCACAGCATCATCATAGTACCACTACAGCATCATCACAGAATCACTATAGCGTCATCAAAGCATCATCACAGCATCATCACATCATCACCACAGCATCATCGCAGCATCGTCACTGCGTCATCACAGCATCATCACTGCATGATCACTGCATCATCACAGCATCATCACTGCAGCATCACAACATCATCTCAGCATCACAGCATCATCACTGCATAATCAGAGCACTATCACTGCGTTATCAAATTACCATCACTGCTTCATCACTGCATCATCATATCATCATCACAGCATCATCTAAGCATCATCACTGCGTCATAACAGCATCATCACAGCATCATCACAGCATTGTAACTGCATCCTCACTGCATCATCACCGCATCACCATCATCACATCATCACAAGCTGTGATGACACTGTAAGGACGCTGTGATGATGCTGTGATGATGCGGTGATGATGCTCTGATGATACTATGGTGATGCTGTGATGATGCTGTGATGCTCTGATCATGTGTGCTGTGCATCACAGCGTCATCACAACATCATAGCGTCATCAAATTATCATCACTGCATCATCAGAGCATCACCAGAACTTCATCGCAGCATCATCAAAGCAACATCTCAGCGTCATCACAGCGTCACTACTGCAACATCACTGCATCATCAGAGCATTGGTGTAGATGCACTTCAGCTGGGCCATTGCCCTATCCTCCGGCCTTGCCATTGTTCCCCCTGGCACAGCCCCAACAATCCTTGCTTCAGCCCCATCCCCCTTCTTACCTAGTTTAAAGCCCTCTCAATGAGCCCTGCCAGCTCCTGGCCCGGGATCCTTTTTCCCCTAAAAGATAGGGACCCGTCTGCGGCCATCAGGCCAGGTGCTGAGTAAAGTGCCCCATGGTCAAAAAAAAACAAGATTTCTGCGTTGGCACCAGAAATGACGATGTTATGATGCTGTGGTGATGCTGTTGTGATGGTGCTGTGATGATGATTTGATGACACAGTGATGATGCAGTTATGATGCTGTGATGATGCAGTGATGATGCTATGATGACGCTTTGATTACACTGTGATGCTTTGATGATGCTGTGATGACAATGTTATTATGCTGTGATGACGCTGTGATGATGCTGTTATGACAATTTGATGATGCTGTGATTATACAGCTATGATGCTCTCAGGATGATATGATGATGCAGTGATGATGCTGTGATGATGCAGTCATGATGCTGTGATGACACTGTCGTGACTCAATGATGATGCTGTGGTGACGCTGTGATGATGTTGTGATGATGCTGTGATGATGCTCTGATGATGCTGTGCTGATGTAGTGTTTATACAGTGATGATGCAGTTATGATACTGCGATGAAGCTTTGATGATGCTGCGATGATGCAGTGATGATGCTGTGATGATGCTGTGATGACGCTTTGATGAGGCTTTGATTATTTGATGATGCTGTGATGATGCTGTGATGACGCTGTGATGACACTGTGATGCTGTGATGATGTTGTAATAATGCTCTGGTGAAGCTGTGATGACGTTTTCATGATGCAGTGATCATGATGTTATGATGCTGTGATAATGCTTTGATGACGCTTTGATGACACTGTGATGATGTTGCGATGATGCAGTGATGATGCTGTGATGATGCAGTGATGATGCAGTGATGGTGCTACGATGATGCTGTTGTGATGCTGTGATGATGCTGTGATGACGCTTTGATGACACTATGATAATGTTGTGATAATGCAGTAATGATGCAGTGATGACTCAGTGATGATGCTGTGATCATGTTGTGATGATTCTGTGATGGCACTGTGATGCTTTGTTTAAGCTCTGATGATGCTGTGATGATGCAGTAATGATGTCGTGATGATGCTGTGATGATGCCGTGATGATGCTGTTATTATGCTGTGATCATGTAGTGAAATGATGTGATGATGCTCTGATGATACAGTGATGATGCAGTGATGATCCAGTTATGACGATGTGGTGAGGCTGTGATAATATTGTGATGATGCTGTGATGATGCAGTGATGATGCTGTGATGATGCAGTGATGAGGCAGCGATAATGTTCTGATGACGCTATGATGATACTGTGATGATACAATGATGACGCTGTGATTCTTTGGTGATGCTGTGATGATGCAGTGATCATTCACTTATGATGCTGTTATGATGCAGTGATGACGCTGCGATGATGCAGTGCTGACGCTGCGATGATGCTGTGTTGATGCTGTAATGATGATGTGATGACGCTGTGATGACGCACTGATAATGTAGTTATTACGCTGTGATGATTCTGTGATGACGCGCTGATGATGATGTGATGACGCTTTGAAGACACTGTGATGATGCTGTGTTGATGCTGTGATGAAGCTGTGATGAGTCTTTGATGACGCTGTGATGGTTTAATGATGCTGTGATGATGCTGCGATGATGCTGTGATGATGGCGTGATGATTCTGTGATGATGCTGTGATGATGCTTTGGTGATGCCGTGATGAAGCTGTGATGACGCTTTGATTATGCTGTGATGCTTTGATGATGCTGTGATGATGCTGTAATAATGCTGTGATAATAGGATGATACTGTAGTGATGCCGTGATGATGCTCTGATGACACTTTGATGACGCTGTGATGCTTTGATGATGCTGTAATAATGCTGTGATGATAGGATGATACTGTAGTGATGCCGTGATGATGCTCTGATGACACTTTGATGACGCTGTGATGCTTTGATGATGCTGTGATGATGCTCTGATGACGCTGTGATGATGCAGTGATGATGCAGTGATGAGGCTGTGATGATGCTTTGATGACACTATGATAATATTCTGATGATGCAGTAATGATGCTGTGATGACACAGTGATGATGCTGTGATGATGCTGTAATGATGCAGCGATGATGCTGTGATGATGTTGTGATTATGCTGTGATGACGCTACGATAATGCTGTTATGATGCTGTGATGACGCTGTGATCATGCTGTGATCATGCTGTGATGATGCAGTGATGACGCTGCGATGATGCTTTGATGATTCTTTGAAGATGCAGTGATGACGACGTGATGACGCTGTGACGACGCTGTGATGACGCTGTTATGACGCAGCGATGATGCAGTGATGATGCTGTGACGATGTAGTGGTGATGACGCATTGATGACGCTGTGATGATGCTGTGATGATGATGTGATGATGCTGTGATGACTCTATGATGATGCAGTGATGACACTGTGATGGCACTGTGATGCCTTGTTGAAGCTCTGATGATGCATTGATAATGCACTGATTATGCAATGATGATGTTGTCTTGATACTGTGATGATGCTGTGATGACGGTTTGATGACACTGTGATGACGTTCTGATGATGCAGTGATGATGCTGTGATGATGCTGTGATGATGCTGCGATGATGTTGTTGTGACGGTCTGATGATGCTGTGATGACGGTTTGATGACACTGTGATGATGTTCTGATGATGCAGTGATGATGCTGTGATGATGCTGTGATGACGCTTCGATGATGCTGTTGTGATGCTCTGATAATGCTATGATTACGCTTTGATGACACTGTGATGCTGTTGTTGTGATGCAGTGATGACGCTGTGATGATGCTGTGATGCTCTGATGATGATGTTATGATGCTGTGATGATGCAGTAATGATGCTGTGATGGTGCTGTGATGACGCTTTGATTACTGCATCATCACTGCATCATCACTGCATCACCACAGCATCATCACTGCGTAATCAAAACATCATCACAGCATCAGCACAACATCATCACTGCATCATCACAGCATCATTACAGCATCATCACAGCATCATCACAGCATCATCACAGCATCATCACAGCCTCATAACTACATAAACACTGCATCATCACAGCATCATCACTGCGTCATCACAGCGTCAAAACAGCATCATCCCATCATCATCATTGCATCATAACAGCATCATCACAACATCATCACAGTATAATGAATGCATCATCATGGCATCATCACAGCGTCATCACAGCGTCATCTCTGCGTCATCAAAGCATCACCACTGCATCATCACAGCATTATAACAGTGTCATCAAAACGTCATCACAGAGTAATCACAGGATCATCATATCGTCGTCGCAGCGTCATCACAGCATCATAATAGCATCATCACAGCATCATAACAGAATCATCACTGAATCATCACTGCATCATCACAGCATCATCACAGCTTCATCACATCGTCATGACAGCATTATCAGTGCATCATCACTGCATCATCACAGCGTCATCACAGCATTGTAACTGCATCCTCACTGCATCATCACCGCGTCACCATCATCACATCATCACAAGCTGTGATGACACTGTAAGGACGCTGTGATGATGCTGTGATGATGCGGTGATGATGCTCTGATGATACTATGGTGATGCTGTGATGATGCTGTGATGCTCTGATCATGTGTGCTGTGCATCACAGCGTCATCACAGCATCATAGCGTCATCAAATTATCATCACTGCATCATCAGAGCATCACCAGAACTTCATCGCAGCATCATCAAAGCAACATCTCAGCGTCATCACAGTGTCACTACTGCATCATCAGAGCATCATCAGAGCATTGGTGTAGATGCACTTCAGCTGGGCCATTGCCCTATCCTCCGGCCTTGCCATTGTTCCCCCTGGCACAGCCCCAACAATCCTTGCTTCAGCCCCATCCCCCTTCTTACCTAGTTTAAAGCCCTCTCAATGAGCCCTGCCAGCTCCTGGCCCGGGATCCTTTTTCCCCTAAAAGATAGGGACCCGTCTGTGGCCATCAGGCCAGGTGCTGAGTAAAGTGCCCCATGGTCAAAAAAAAACAAGATTTCTGCGTTGGCACCAGAAATGATGATGTTATGATGCTGTGGTGATGCTGTTGTGATGGTGCTGTGATGATGATTTGATGACACAGTGATGATGCAGTTATGATGCTGTGATGATGCTATGATGACGCTTTGATTACACTGTGATGCTTTGATGATGCTGTGATGACAATGTTATTATGCTGTGATGACGCTGTGATGATGCTGTTATGACAATTTGATGATGCTGTGATTATACAGCTATGATGCTCTCAGGATGATATGACGATGCAGTGATGATGCTGTGATGATGCAGTCATGATGCTGTGATGACGCTGTCGAGACTCAATGATGATGCTGTGGTGACGCTGTGATGATGTTGTGATGATGCTGTGATGATGCTCTGATGATGCTGTGCTGATGTAGTGTTTATGCAGTGATGATGCAGTTATGATACTGCGATGAAGCTTTGATGATGCTGTGATGATGCTGTGATGAAGCTTTGATGATGCTGTGATTACACAGCTATGATGCTTTCATGATTATATGATGATGCAGTGATGATGTTGTGATGACACTGTTATGACGCAGTGATGACACTGAATACGCTGCGATGATGCTGGGATGGTTTCATGATGCTATGATGATGCTGTGATGATTCAGTGATGACGCTGAGATGATGCTGTGATGATGCATTGATAACGCTGCGATGATGCTGCGATGATGTTGTCATGATGCTGTGATGGTATTATGATGATGCTGAGATGATGCTTTGATGACACTGTGATGATGTTGTGATGATGCTCTGATGACGCTGTGATGACAGTGATGATGTAGTGATGCTGCTGTGATGATGCTTTGATGACGCTGTGATGCGGTGAAGATGTATTGATGATGCTGTGATGATGCATTTATGATGATGTGTTTATGCTGTGATGACGCTGTGATGATGCAGCGATAGTGCAGTGTTGATGCAGTTATGACGCTGTGGTGAGGCTGTGATAATAGTGTGATGATGGTGTGATGACACTGCGATGATGCTGTGATGATGCTGTGATGACTCTGTGATAACGCTTTGATGACACTGTAATGATGCTGTAATGACGCCGTGATGAAGCTGTGATGGTGCTTTGATGAGGCTGTGATGACGCAGTGATGATGTTGTGATGACGCTCTGATGACGCTGTGATGCTTTGATGATGCTGTGATGATGGTGTGACGATGCAGTGGTGACACTGCGATGATATTGTAATGATGCAGTGATGATGCTGTGATGATGCAGTGATGATGCTTTGGTGATGCTGTGATGATGCTCTGATGACGCTGTAATGACGGAGTGATGATGCAGTGATGATGCTGTGATGACGTTGTTATGACACTTTGATGATGCTGTGATGCTGTGATGATGTAGGTATGATGCTTTAATGAAGCAGTGATGATGCTGTGATGATGTTGTGATGGTGCTGTGATGATGCAGTGATACCGCTGCGATGATATAGTGATGATTCTGTGATGATGCAGTGATGGCGACGCTGTGATGCATTGATGATGCTGTGATGATGCTGCGATGATGCTGTTGTGATGCTTTGATGATGCAGTGATGACGATGCGATGGTGATGTTGTGATGATGCTGTGACAATGCTTTGATAGCACTGTGATGATGTTGTGATGATGCAGTAATGATGCTGTGATGACACAGTGATGGTACAGTGATGATGTGATGATGACGCTGTGATGACGCTGTGATACTGTAATACTGTTGTGATGATGCTGTGGTGATGCTGTGATGACGCTTTCATGATGCAGTGATCATGATGTGATGATGCTGTGATGATGCTTTGATGACACTGTGATGATGTTGTGATGATGCAGTGATGAAGCTGTGATGATGAAGTGATGATGCAGTGATGATGCAACGATGATGCTGTTGTGATTCTGTGATGATGCTGTGATGATGCTGTGATGATTCTGTGATGACGCTGTGATGGCGCTGTGATGATGCTGTGATGATGCATTGATGACACTGTGATGATGCTGTGACGATGTAGTTTTGATGACGCATTGATTACGCTGTGATGACGCTGTGATGGCGCTGTGATGATGCTGTGATGACGCTTTGATGAGGCTTTGATTATTTGATGACGCATTGATTACACTGTGATGACGCTGCGATGATGCTGCGATGATGCAGTGATGATGCTGTGATGATGCTGTGATGACGCTTTGATGAGGCTTTGATTATTTGATGATGCTGTGATGATGCTGTGATGACGCTGTGATGACACTGTGATGCTGTGATGATGTTGTAATAATGCTCTGGTGAAGCTGTGATGACGTTTTCATGATGCAGTGATCATGATGTTATGATGCTGTGATAATGCTTTGATGACGCTTTGATGACACTGTGATGATGTTGCGATGATGCAGTGATGATGCTGTGATGATGCAGTGATGATGCAGTGATGGTGCTACGATGATGCTGTTGTGATGCTGTGATGATGCTGTGATGACGCTTTGATGACACTATGATAATGTTGTGATAATGCAGTAATGATGCAGTGATGACTCAGTGATGATGCTGTGATGATGCAGTGATGATGATGTGATGATGTTGTTATGATGCTGTGATGATGCAGTGATCATTCACTTATGATGCTGTTATGATGCAGTGATGACGCTGCGATGATGCAGTGCTGACGCTGCAATGATGCTGTGTTGATGCTGTAATGATGATGTGATGACGCTGTGATGACGCACTGATAATGTAGTTATTACGCTGTGATGATTCTGTGATGACGCGCTGATGATGATGTGATGACGCTTTGAAGACACTGTGATGATGCTGTGTTGATGCTGTGATGAAGCTGTGATGACGAGGTGATGGTTCTTTGATGACGCTCTGATGACGCAGTGGTGATGCTGTGATGACGCTGCGATGAGTCTTTGATGACGCTGTGATGGTTTAATGATGCTGTGATGATGCTGCGATGATGCTGTGATGATGGCGTGATGAATCTGTGATGATGCTGTGATGATGCTTTGGTGATGCCGTGATGAAGCTGTGATGACGCTTTGATTATGCTGTGATGCTTTGATGATGCTGTGATGATGCTGTAATAATGCTGTGATGATAGGATGATACTGTAGTGATGCCGTGATGATGCTCTGATGACACTTTGATGACGCTGTGATGCTTTGATGATGCTGTGATGATGCTCTGATGACGCTGTGATGATGCAGTGATGATGCAGTGATGAAGCTGTGATGACGCTTTGATGACGCTGTGATGATTTTGTTATGATGTTGTTGTGATGCTGTGATGATTCAGTGATGATGCTGCGATGAATCTGTTGTGATGCTGTGTTGACGCTTTGGTGACACTATGATAATATTCTGATGATGCAGTAATGATGCTGTGATGACGCAGTGATGATGCTGTGATGATGCTGTAATGATGCAGCGATGATGCTGTGATGATGTTGTGATTATGCTGTGATGACGCTACGATAATGCTGTTATGATGCTGTGATGACGCTGTGATCATGCTGTGATCATGCTGTGATGATGCAGTGATGACGCTGCGATGATGCTTTGATGATTCTTTGAAGATGCAGTGATGACGACGTGATGACGCTGTGACGACGCTGTGATGACGCTGTTATGACGCAGCGATGATGCAGTGATGATGCTGTGACGATGTAGTGGTGATGACGCATTGATGACGCTGTGATGATGCTGTGATGATGATGTGATGATGCTGTGATGACTCTATGATGATGCAGTGATGACACTGTGATGGCACTGTGATGCCTTGTTGAAGCTCTGATGATGCATTGATAATGCACTGATTATGCAATGATGATGTTGTCTTGATACTGTGATGATGCTGTGATGACGGTTTGATGACACTGTGATGACGTTCTGATGATGCAGTGATGATGCTGTGATGATGCTGTGATGATGCTGCGATGATGTTGTTGTGATGGTCTGATGATGCTGTGATGACGGTTTGATGACACTGTGATGATGTTCTGATGATGCAGTGATGATGCTGTGATGATGCTGTGATGACGCTTTGATTACTGCATCATCACTGCATCATCACTGCATCACCACAGCATCATCACTGCGTAAT
Source organism: Clangula hyemalis (assembly GCA_963989345.1). The sequence goes on from CAXDIO010000180.1 coordinate 140,927, forward strand.
CAAAACATCATCACAGCATCAGCACAACATCATCACAGCATCATTACAGCATCATCACAGCATCATCACAGCATCATCACAGCATCATCACAGCCTCATAACTACATAAACACTGCATCATCACAGCATCATCACTGCGTCATCACAGCGTCAAAACAGCATCATCCCATCATCATCATTGCATCATAACAGCATCATCACAACATCATCACAGTATAATGAATGCATCATCACGGCATCATCACAGCGTCATCACAGCATCATCACAGCGTCATCACAGCGTCATCTCTGCGTCATCAAAGCATCACCACTGCATCATCACAGCATTATAACAGTGTCATCAAAACGTCATCACAGAGTAATCACAGGATCATCATATCGTCGTCGCAGCGTCATCACAGCATCATAATAGCATCATCACAGCATCATAACAGAATCATCACTGAATCATCACTGCATCATCACAGCATCATCACAGCATCATCGCATCGTCATCACTGCATCTTCACAGTATCACCACTGCATCATCACAGCATCATCACATCATCATCACAGCATCATCACTGCACCATCACAGCATCATTACAGCATCATCAGATCATCACCACTGCATCATCATTGCATCATGACATCATCATCACAGCATCATCACAGCATCATCATATCATCATCACAGTGTCATCACAGCATCATCACTATGTCATCACAGCGTCATAGCTGCATAATCACAGAATCATCACAGCATCATCACAGCATCATCATATCATCATCACCACATAATCACAGTGTCATCACAGCATCATCACTGCGCCATCACTGCATCATCACAGCATCTTCGCATTTTCATCACAGCATCATCTCTGCGTCCTCACTGCATCATCACTACTGCATCAGAGCATTATCTCAGTGTCATCAGAGTATCATTACAGCATAATCACTGCATTATCACAGCATCATCACATTATCATCACTACATCATCACATCATCATCACTGCATCATCAATCATAGAATCATAGAATCATAGAATATCCTGAGTTGGAAGTGACCCTTAAGGATCATGAAGTCCAACTCTTGACACCGCACAGGTCTACCCAAAAGTTCAGATCATGTGACTAAGTGCACAGTCCAATCTCTTCTTAAATTCAGACAGGCTCGGTGCAGTGACCACTTCCCTGGGGAGCCTGTTCCAGTGTGCAACCACCCTCTCTGTGAAGAACCCCCTCCTGATGTCAAGCCTAAATTTCCCCTGCCTCAGCTTAACCCCGTTCCCGCGGGTCCTGTCGCTGGTGTTAATGGAGAAAAGGTCTCCTGCCTCTCGACACCCCCTTACGAGGAAGTTGTAGACTGTGATGAGGTCTCCCCTCAGCCTCCTCTTCTCCAGGCTGAACAGGCCCAGTGACCTCAGCCGTTCATCGTACGTCTTCCCCTCCAGGCCTTTCACCATCTTTGTAGCCCTCCTCTGGACACTCTCCAACAGTTTCATGTCCTTTTTATACTGTGGTGCCCAGAACTGCACACAGTACTCGAGGTGAGGCCGCACCAGTGCAGAGTAGAGCGGGACAATCACCTCCCTTGACCTACTAGCGATGCCGTGCTTGATGTACCCCAGGACACGGTTGGCCCTCCTGGCTGCCAGGGCACACTGCTGGCTCATATTCAACTTGCTGTCTACCACGACCCCCAGATCCCTCTCTTCTAGGCTGCTCTCCAGCGTCTCATCGCCCAGTCTGTACGTGCAGCCAGGGTTTCCCCGTCCCAGGTGCAGGACCCGGCACTTGCTCTTATTGAACTTCATGCGGTTGGTGATCGCCCAGCTCTCCAACCTATCCAGGTCCCTCTGCAAGGCCTTTCCACCCTCATTCGAGTCCACAACTCCTCCAAGTTTGGTGTCATCAGCAAACTTGCTCAAAATACCTTCTATTCCTACATCCAGATCGTTTATAAAAATATTGAAAAGTACCGGCCCTAAAATGGAGCCTTGAGGGACCCCACTGGTGACCGCCCGCCAGCCTGACGCAGCCCCATTTACCATAACCCTTTGGGCCCTGCCCGTTAGCCAATTGCTCACCCATCGTATGATGTTTTTATTTAGCTGTATGGTGGACATTTTGTCCAGTAGGATCCTATGGGAAACCGTGTCAAAAGCCTTGCTGAAGTCCAAAAAAATCACATCAGCTGGTTTCCCTTGGTCCACCATACGGGTGATCTTATCATAAAAGGAAATCAGGTTAGTTAGGCAGGACCTACCCTTCACAAACCCATGCTGGCTGGGACCAATGACTGCTTTGTCCCCCAGGTGCGCCTCAATAAGTTCGAGAACCATCTTCTCCATGATTTTACCAGGCACTGACGTGAGACTGACAGGCCTGTAATTGCTAGGGTCTTCTTTCTGACCCTTCTTGAAAATCGGCACAACATTTGCCAGCTTCCAGTCTACCGGGACCTCTCCAAATTCCCAGGATCGTTGAAAAATAATTGAGAGAGGTTCCGCGATGACGTCCGCCAGCTCTTTCAGCACCCGGGGATGAATCCCATCCGGACCCATGGACTTGTAGGGATCCAGGTGGAGTAGCAAATCCCGCACACTTTCAGGGTCGGTTGGGAGTTTGTCATCCCCACCGTCCCGGTCCTCCAGCTCAGGGCACCCTGGGTCCCGAAGCCCATCATCGGCATTGAAGACAGAGGCAAAGAAGGCGTTAAGCATCTCTGCTTTGCCTATGTCATTGTCTGTGAGGAGACCTTCCCTATCAAGGAGCGGCCCTATGTATTCTTTAGTTCTCCTTTTTCCATTCACATATCTAAAAAAACCCTTTTTATTTTCTCTCACAGACACAGCCAGCTTCAACTCTAGGTGTGTTTTGGCCACACAAATTTTCTCCCTACAAACACGAACAGCATCCCTGTATTCTTTCCTTGACACCTGGCCCTCCTTCCAGTAGCGAAACACTCTCTGTTTCCGCCTAATCTCCATTAGAATGTGCCTGGTCAGCCACGCCGGCCTCCTGTCCCGCCTGCCTGACTTGCGATGTTTAGGAATTGCCTGATCTTGTGCTTCTAGGAGGCATCGCTTAAAGAATGACCAGCACTGGTGGACATCGAGGCCTTCAAGAGCAGTTTCCCAGGGGACCTTGCTGACTAGTTCCCTGAGCAGCCTGAAGTCCGCTTTCCCCATATCTAGGGATGAGGTTTTGGTGGCACTTTTCCTTCTGTCACCGTAAATTTTGAACTCAACCACTTCATGGTCGCTATGAAAATATGCATCATCACAGCGTCATCACTATATCATCACTGCATCATCACAGCATCATCAGAACGACATCAGAGCATCATCACTGCATCATGACATCATCATCACTGCATCATCACATCATCATCACATAATCTTCAATGCGTCATCACAGCGTAATCACAAAGTCATCACTTCATCATCAAATTGCCATCAGAGCGTCATCACAGCATCATCACAGCTGTATCGCAACGTCATCACAGCATCACCACAGCATCATCACTGTGTCATCACATCATCATCCCAGCATCATCACAAAATCATGACAGCATCATTACTGCTTACACACTGCATCATCACAGCGTCATCACAGCATCATCTCAGCATCATCACAGCATCATCACTGCATCATCTCAGCATCATCACAGCATCATCACAGCTTCATAGCTGCATAATCACAGCATCATCACCGCATCATCCCAGCATCATCACAACATCATGACAGCATCATTACTGCTGACTCACTGCATCATCACAGCATTATCACATCATCATAACAACATCATCACTACATCATCACTGCATCATCACAGCATTATCACAGTATCATCACTGCATCATCAGAGAATAATCACATCATCATCACAACATCATCAGAGTGCCATCACAGTATCATCACTGTGTCATCAGAGCGTCATCACAGCATAATCACAGCATCATCACAGCAGCATCAGAGCAGCATCATGGTGTCATGACAGAATCATCACTACGTCATCAAATTGTCATCACAGCAACCCACAGCATCATCACAGCATCATTGCAGCATCATAACAGCATCATCAAAGCATCTTTACTGCTTACTCACTGCATCCTCACAGCGTCATCACACTATTGTCAGTGCATCATCAGAGCATCATCACTGCATCAGCACACCATAATCACATCATCACACCGTCATCACCGTGTCATCACTGCATCATCACAGTGTCATCACAGGGTCATAACTGCATCATCATTTGCCGGTCATAACTGCATGCCATTTGCCGAGGTGATCGGCTCCGGGGCAGATGCATTCTGCAGCGGAGCGGGGGATTGGGCCAGGCAGGGCTAAATTTTCCGGCATCGAGCGTACTTGAGGGAGCCGCCAGGACCTGGCAGCCCTCGTGAGGGAGGCTGATGAGGCGAAGGTGGAGCCAGCAGCGCCTCCTCCGCAGCCGTTCAAAAGCTGCCCCTGGGGAGCGCGAGCGACCAGGACGGGCAAACAGGGCGTGGCGCGTCAGAAGGGAGTGGCGCGGCAGTTAGCGCGGCAGTTCGCGCAGGCAGGGCGAGCAGGAAGGGCAGAGCGCTCCCCCCCGCCCACACGAACACCTCTTAACGACAGCCGTTAGCTAGGTGATAATGGTCTCCACCAGGCACGGTGCGCTCTCCAGGAAGTCGGTACACACCCAGACCGACTACCCGTTAAAAAATGCAGCAGTTCAGGTCACCGGATGCAGGGAGTGTCTGAGCCTGTTGTTGCCATCGGCGGGCGGCAGAGACACTGCGTGCGTGAGGTGCGAGCAGGTGGATGACCTGGTCCGCATGGTGGCGGAGCTCAAGGAGGAGGTCGAGAGGCTGAGGGATATCAGGGAGTGTGAGCGGGAGATAGACTTGTGGAGTAACTCCCTGCAGGGCCTCAAGGAGAGGTACCGGGGTGAGACACCCCAAATGGGGGTGGACCCTCTGCCCTGCTGCTGTCGGGCAGAGGGAGGGGATCTGGGAGTTGAGGAGGAATGGAAACAGGTCCCTGCTCGACGTCACAGGCTATGCCCTCCCCTTCCGGCCCCACCTTCCCAGGTGCCCCTAAGCAACAGGTTTGAGGCCCTGGAGCTTGACAGACCAGTAGCTGAGGAAGAGGTAGCAAGTGTTCCCAGGAGGATGCCTAGGGCGAGGAGGTCGACTCCACGCCTCAGGACTGCCTCCATCAAGAAAGACAGGAGGGTTATTGTTGTTGGAGACTCTACTCTTAGGGGAACAGAGGGCCCTATTTGTCGGCCTGACCCTACCCGTAGGGAAGTCTGCTGCCTCCCTGGGGCCAGGGTCAGGGACGTTGCCAGGAAGCTTCCCAACCTGGTACGCCCCTCTGATTATTATCCTCTTTTGATAGTCCAGGCGGGCAGTGACAACATTGAAGAGAGAAGCCTGAAGGCTATCAAAAGAGACTTTAGGGGGCTGGGACGGTTAGTGGATGGAGCGGGAGTGCAGGTGGTGTTTTCGTCCATCCCTACGGTGGCAGGGAGGGGTACAGAGAGGACACGGAAAGCCCACCTGTTAAACACGTGGCTCCGGGGCTGGTGCCAATGCAGAAATCTTGGGTTTTTCGACCATGGGGCACTTTACTCAGCACCTGGCCTGATGGCCGCAGACGGGTCCCTATCTTTTAGGGGAAAAAGGATCCTGGGCCAGGAGCTGGCAGGGCTCATTGAGAGGGCTTTAAACTAGGTAAGAAGGGGGATGGGGCTGAAGCAAGGATTATTGGGGCTGTGCCAGGGGGAACAATGGCAAGGCCGGAGGATAGGGCAATGGCCCAGCTGAAGTGCATCTACACCAATGCACGCAGCATGGGTAACAAACAGGAGGAGCTGGAAGCCATCGTGCAGCAGGCAGGCTACGACTTGGTTGCCATCACGGAGACGTGGTGGGACCACAGTCATGACTGGAGTGCTGCAATGCCTGGCTATAAGCTCTTCAGAAGGGACAGGCAGCACAGAAGGGCTGGTGGTGTGGCTCTCTATATTAGAGAGTCTTTCGATGTTGTAGAACTCGAGGCTAGGAATGACAAGGTCGAGTCCCTTTGGGTTAGGATCGGCAGGGACATCAAAGCTAGTGTCCTGGTCAGGGTCTGCTATAGACCGCCGAACAAGGATGAGGAGTTCTACAGGCAGCTGACAGAAGTTGCAAAATCTTCAGCGCTTGTACTCGTGGGGGACTTTAACTTCCCTGACACATACTGGAAGCACAACACAGCCCAGAGAAAGCAGTCTAGGAGGTTTCTGGAGGGCGTGGAAGATAGCTTCCTGACACAGCTGGTTAGTGAACCTACCAGGGGTGGTGCCCCGCTAGACCTTCTCTTCACAAACAGAGAAGGACTGGTGGAGGATGTGATTGTCGGGAGCTGTCTTGGGCAGAGTGACCACGAAATGGTGGAGTTCACTATTCTTGGCGAGGCCAGGAAGGGGACCAGTAAAACAGCTGTATTGGACTTTCGGAGGGCTGACTTTGGGCTGCTCAGGACACTAGTTGGTGGAGTTCCTTGGGAGGCGGTTCTGAAGGGCAGAGGAGTCCAGGAAGGCTGGGCGCTCTTCAAGAGGGAAATCTTAATGGCGCAGGAGCGGTCTGTCCCCATGTGCCCAAAGATGAGCCAGCAGGGAAGAAGACCAGCCTGGCTCAACAGAGAACTGTGGCTTGAGCTTAGGAGAAAAAAGAGGGTTTATAATCTTTGGAAAAGTGGGCAGGCCACTAGGGAGGACTATAAGGATGTAGCGAGGCTGTGTAGGGACAAAATTAGGAAGGCCAAAGCTCATCTGGAGCTCAATCTGGCTACTGCTGTTAAAGATAACAAAAAACGTTTTTATGAATACATCAACACAAAAAGGAGGACTAAGGAGAATCTCCATCCTTTACTGGATGCGGGGGGAAACTTAGTTACAAGAGATGAGGAAAAGGCGGAGGTGCTCAATGCCTTCTTTGCCTCAGTCTTTAGCGGCAATACCGGTTGTTCTCTGGATACCCAGTACCCTGAGCTGGTGGAAGGGGATGGGGAGCAGGATGTGGCCCTCACTATCCACAAAGAACTGGTTGGTGACCTGCTACGGCACTTGGATGTGCACAAATCGATGGGGCCGGATGGGATCCACCCAAGGGTACTGAGAGAACTGGCAGAGGAGCTGGCCAAGCCCCTGTCCATCATTTATCAGCAGTCCTGGCTATCGGGGGAGGTCCCAGCTGACTGGCGACTAGCAAATGTGACGCCCATCTACAAGAAGGGCCGGAGGGCAGACCCGGGAAACTACAGGCCTGTCAGTTTGACCTCAGTACCGGGGAAGCTCATGGAGCAGATCCTCTTGAGAGTCATCATGCAGCACTTGCAGGGCAAGCAGGCGATCTGGCCCAGTCAGCAGGGGTTTATGGAAGGCAGATCCTGCTTGACAAACCTGATCTCCTTCTATGACAAAGCGACGCGCTGGGTGGACGAGGGAAAGGCTGTGGATGTGGTCTACCTTGACTTCAGCAAGGCATTTGACACCGTCTCCCACAGCATTCTCCTCAAGAAACTGGCTGCTCTTGACTTGGACTGGCGCACGCTTCGTTGGGTTAGAAACTGGCTGGATAGCCGGGCCCAAAGAGTCCTGGTAAATGGAGTCAAGTCCAGTTGGAGGCCAGTCACTAGTGGCGTCCCCCAGGGCTCGGTGCTGGGGCCGGTCCTCTTTAATATCTTCATCAATGATCTGGACGAGGGCATTGAGTGCACCCTCAGTAAGTTTGCAGATGACACCAAGTTAGGTGCGTGTGTCGATCTGCTCGAGGGTAGGAAGGCTCTGCAGGAGGATCTGGATAGGCTGCACCGATGGGCTGAGGTCAACTGTATGAAGTTCAACAAGGCCAAGTGCCGGGTCCTGCACCTGGGGCGCAACAACCCCAAGCAGAGCTACAGGCTGGGAGATGAGTGGTTGGAGAGCTGCCAGGCAGAGAAGGACCTGGGAGTGATTGTGGACAGTCGGCTGAATATGAGCCAGCAGTATTCTCAGGTGGCCAAGAAGGCCAACGGCATCCTGGCTTGTATCAGAAACAGTGTGACCAGCAGGGCTAGGGAGGTGATCATCCCCCTGTACTCGGCTCTAGTGAGGCCGCACCTCGAGTACTGTGTTCAGTTTTGGGCCCCTCGCTACAAGAAGGACATCGAGGTGCTTGAGCGGGTCCAGAGGAGGGCGACGAAGCTGGTGAGGGGCCTGGAGAACAAGTCCTACGAGGAGCGGCTGAAGGAGCTGGGCTTGTTCAGCCTGGAGAAGAGGAGGCTCAGGGGCGACCTTATCGCTCTCTACAGATACCTTAAAGGAGGCTGTAGTGAGGTGGGGGTTGGTCTGTTCTCCCACGTGCCTGGTGACAGAACGACGGGGAATGAATGGGCTTAAGTTGCGCCAGGGGAGTTTTAGGTTAGATGTTAGGAAGAACTTCTTTACTGAAAGGGTTCTTAGGCACTGGAACAGGCTGCCCAGGGAGGTGGTGGAGTCACCATCCCTGGAAGACTTTAAAAGACGTTTAGATGTAGAGCTTAGGGATATGGTTTAGTGGGGACTGTTAGCGTTAGGTCAAAGGTTGGACTCGATGATCTTGAGGTCTCTTCCAACCTAGAAATTCTGTGATTCTGTGATCACTGCATCATCACTGCATCTTCACAGCATAATCTCAGCATCATCACAGTGTCATCACAGTGTTATAACAGCAATATCACAGCATCATCACATCATCATCAGAGCGTCATCACAGAATCATCACAGCATCATCACTATGTCATCACAGCATAATCACAATATCATCAGAATGTCACTAAAGCGTCATAACTGCATCATCACTGTATCATAACTGCATCATCACTGCATCATCACATCATCACCACAGCGTCATCGCAGAAACATCACAGCATCATCACTGCATCGTAACTACATCATCACAGCATCATCACATCATCATCACAGCATCATCACAGCGTCATTACAACATCATCAAATCATCATCACTGCATCATCACAGTGTCATCACAGCATCATCACATCATCATCACTACATCATGAAAGTGTCATCACAGCATCATCACATCATCATCATTGCATCATCACAGCGTCATTGCTGCATCATCACAGCATCATCACAGCATCATTACTGCATCATCACAGCATAATCACAGCATCATCACAACATCATAAGAGCGTCATTAGCATCATAACAGCACCATCACTGTGTCATCGCAGTGTCACCAGAACATCACCACATCATCATCGCAGCGTCAACAAAACATAATCATAGCATGATCACAGCATCATCACTGCATTATCAGTGCATCTTCACAGCAACATCTCAGCATCATCTCACCATCATTACTACTTACTCACTGCATCATCACAGCGTCATCACAGTATCATCACTACATCGTCACAGCATCACATCATCATCACAACATCATGTAAGTGTCATCACAGCATAATCTCTGTGTCATCACATCATCATCACTGCATCATCTCAGCATCATTACAGCATTATCTCAGCATCATCACAGTATCAGTACTACAGAATCATTGCATCATCACACCATCATCACAACATCATCGCAGCATCATCATAGCATCACAACAGTGTTATCTGAGCATCACGACAGCTTAATCATAGCTTCATCACAGATTCATCAGAGCATCATTGCAGCGTCATCACTGCATCATCACAGTATCATCACATCATAGCAACATCATCACAACATCATCTCATTATCATCACTGCATCATCAGAGCATCATTTAAGTATAATCACAGCATCATTAGTGCAGAATCACTGCATCATCACTGCATCATCATCACTGCATCATCACATCATAATCACAGCATCATCAGAGCATCATCACTGCGTCATCACAGCGTAATCAATACATCATCACTACATAATCATAGCATCATTACAGCATCATCACAGCGTCATCACAGCATCACGACAGTGTCATTGCAGCGTCATCACAGCATCATTACATCATGCTTACTGCGTCATCAGAGCGTCATCACAGCATCCTCACAGCATCATCATAGTACCACTACAGCATCATCACAGAATCACTATAACGTCATCAAAGCGTCATCGCAGCATCATCACATCACCACCACAGCATCATCGCAGCATCATCACTGCGTCATCACATCATCAGAGCGTCATCACTGCATCATCACTGCGTCATCACAGCACCATCACTACATCATCATAGCATCATGGCAGCATCATCGCAGCGTCATCACACCATCATAATTGTATCATAACAGCGTCATCATAGAATCATCACAGCCTCATCACAGCATCATCACAGCACCATCTCAGCATCGTAACTGCATCCTCACTGCATCATCACCGCATCACCATCATCACAGCATCACAAGCTGTGATGACACTGTAAGGAGGCTGTGATGACACTGTAAGGAGGCGGTGATGATGCTGTGATGATGCGGTGATGATGCTGTGATGATACTATGGTGATGCTGTGATGCTCTGATCATGTGTGCTGTGCATCACAGCATCATCACAGCATCATAGCGTCATCAAATTATCATCACTGTATCATCAGAGCATCACCAGAACTTCATTGCAGCATCATCAAAGCAACATCTAAGCGTCATCACAGCGTCACTACTGCAACATCACTGCATCATCAGAGCATCATCAGAGCATTGGTGTAGATGCACTTCAGCTGGGCCATTGCCCTATCCTCCGGCCTTGCCATTGTTCCCACTGGCACAGCCCCAACGATCCTTGCTTCAGCCCCATCCCTCTTCTTACCTAGTTTAAAGCCCTCTCAATGAGCCCTGCCAGCTCCTGGCCCAGGATCCTTTTTCCCCTAAAAGATAGGGACCCGTCTGTGGCCATCAGGCCAGGTGCTGAGTAAAGTGCCCCATGGTCAAAAAAAACAAGATTTCTGCGTTGGCACCAGAAATGATGATGTGGTGATGCTGTTGTTATGATGCTGTGATGATGATTTGATGACACAGTGATGGTGCAGTGATGATGCTGTGATGATGGTGTGATGATGCTGTGATGATGCAGTGATGACACTGCGATGATATTGTAATGATGCAGTGACGATGCTGTGATGATGCAGTGATGATGCTTTGGTGATGCTGTGATGATGCTCTGATGACGCTGTAATGACGGAGTGATGATGCTGTGATGATGTTGTGATGGTGCTGTGATCATGCTGTGATCATGCTGTGATGATGCAGTGATACCACTGCGATGATACAGTGATGATTCTGTGATGATGCAGTGATGGCGACGCTGTGATGTTTTGATGATGCTGTGATGATGCAGTGATGACTCTGTGGTGACGCTGAGATGATGCTGTGATGACGCCTGGATGATGCAGAGATGACGCTGTGATGATGCTGTTGTGATGCTGTGATGATGCTATGATGATGCAATGATGATGCAGTGATGATCATGCTATGATGCTGTTTTGATGTTGTGATGATGCTGTGACAACGCTTTGATAACACTGTGATGATGTTGTGATGATGCGGTAATGATGCTGTGATGACACAGCGATGGTGCATTGATGATGTGATGATGATGCTGTGATGACGCTGTGATACTGTGATAATGTTGTGATGATGCTGTGATGATGCTGTGATGACGCTATGATGACACTGTGATGATATTGTGATGATGCAGTAATGATGCTGTAATGATGCTGTGATGACGCTGCGATGATGCTGTGATGATGCAGTGATGATACTGTGATGATGCTGTGATGACGGTTTGATGACGCTTTGATTCTTTGATGATGCTGTGATGATGCTGTGATGACGCTGTGATGACGCTGTGATGCTGTGATGACGTTGTGGTGATGCTGTGATGACGTTTTCATGATGCAGTGATCATAATGTTATGATGCTGTGATAATGTTTTGATGACGCTTTGATGACACTATGATAATGTTGTGATGATGAAGTAATGATACTGTGATGACGCAATGATGATGCTGTGATCATGTTATGATGATTCTGTGATGATGCAGTGATGATGCTGCGATGATGCTGTGATGATGCTGTGATTTCTCTGTGATGATTCAGTGATGACGCTGTGATGGCACTGTGATGCTTTGTTGAAGCTCTGATGATGCTGTGATGATGCAGTAATGATGCTGTGATGATGCCGTGATGATTCTGTGATGATGTTGTGTTGATGCAGTGATGATTCTGTGATTATGCAGTAATGATGCCGTGATGACGCTGTGATGATGTCGTGATGATGCTGTTATTATGCTGTGATCATGCAGTGATGATGCTCTGATGATACAGTGATGATGCAGTGATGATGCAGTTATGACGCTGTGGTGAGGCTGTGATAATATTGTGATGATGCTGTGATGATGCAATGATGACGCTGTTATTCTTCTTTGATGTTGTGATGATGCAGTGATGATGATGTGATGATGTTGTTATGATGCTGTGATGATGCAGTGATGATGCTGTGTTGATGCTGTAATGATGCTGTGATGACGCTGTGATGATGCACTGATAATGTAGTTATTACGCTGTGATGATTCTGTGATGATGTGCTGATGATGCTGTGATGACGCTTTGATGACACTGTGATGATGCTGTGATGAAGCTGTGATGACGCTGTGATGGTGCGTTGATGACGCTCTGATGACGCAGTGGTAATGCTGTGATGACGCTGTGATGACTCTTTGATGACGCTGTGATGCTTTAATGATGCTGTGATGATGCTGTGATGATGGCGTGATGACTCTTTGATGATGCTGTGATGATGCGGTGTTGATGCCGTGATGAAGCTGTGATGACGCTTTGATTACTCTGTGATGCTTTGATGATGCTGTTATGATGCTGCGATGATGCTGTGATGATGCAGTGATGATACAGTGATGATGCTGTGGTGACGCTGTGATGATACAGTGATGACGCCTGGATGATGCTGTTATGATGCTGTGATGATGCTGTTGTGATGTGGTGATGATGTGTTATGATGCTGTGATGACGCTTTGATGACAGTGTGATGTTGTTGTGATGTTGAAGTTATGATGTTGTGATGACGCAGTAATGATGCTGTGATGATGCAGTGAGGAGGCAGCGATAATGCTCTGATGACGCTATGATGATGCTTTGATGATTCTGTGATGATGCAATGATGACGCTGCCAATCTTTGGTGATGCTGTGATGATGCTGTGATGATGCTGTGATAACGGAGTGATGATAAAGTGATGATGCTGTGATGACGCTGTGATGACACTGTGATGCTTTTATGATGATGCGATGATGCTGTGATGATGCAGTGATGATGATGAGATGATGCTGTGATGATGCTGTGATGATGCTGTGATGATGCAGTGAAGATGCAGTGATGACACTCTGATGACGCTTTGATGAAGCTGTGATGCTTTAATGATTATTTGATGATGTTGTGATGATGCATTCATGATGCAGTTATGATGCTGTGATGATGCATTGATGACGATGCGATGATGCATTGATGACACTGCGATGATGCTGTGTTGATGCTGTGATGATGCTGTGATGACACTGTGATGACGAACTGATAATGTTGTTATTATGTTGTGATGATTCTGTGATGATGCGTTGATGATGCTGTGATGACACTTTGATGACACTGTGATGATGCTGTGTTGATGCTGTGATGAAGCCCTGATGACGCTGTGATGGTTCTTTGATGACACTCTGATAACGCAGTGATGATGCTGTGATGATGCTGCGATGAAGCTGTGATGATGGTCTGATGACGCAGTGATGATACTGTTGGGATGCTGTGATTATAATATTGTGATGATGCAGTAATGACGCTGTGATGGTGCTGTGATGATGCTGTGATGATATGTTATGATGCTGTTATGATGCCGTGATGATGCTGTGATGACGCTTTGATGACAGTGTGATTATGTTCTGATGATGTTGTGAGGATGCAGTAATGATGCTGTGACGACGCACTGATTCTGCTGTGATGATGCTGTAATTATGCAGTCATGATGCAATAATGATGATGTGATGATGCTATGATGATGTTGTGATGATACTGTGATGATGCTTCGGTGATGCTGTGATGATGCAGTGATGATGCTGTGATGATGCAGTGATGATGCTGTGATGATGCTGTGATGACGCAGTGATGACTCTGTGATGATGCTGTAATAATGCTGTGATGATATGATGACGCTGTAGTGATGCCGTGATGATGCTCTGATTTGATGACGCTGTGATGCTTTGATGATGCTGGGATGATGCTCTGATGACACTGTAATGATGTAGTGATGATGCTGTGATGACGCTGTGATGACGCTTTGATGACGCTGCGATGATTTTGTTATGATGCTGTTGTGATGCTGTGATGATGCAGTGATGATACTGCGATGATGCTGTTGTCATGCTGTGAATATGCTGTTATGACACTGTGATGATGTTGTTATGATGGTGTGATTATGCTATGCTGATGCTGTGATGACTCTCTCATAACTCTTTGATGATGCTCTGATGTTGTTGTGATGTTGTGATGGTGCCGTGATGATGCTATTGTGATGCTGTTATCATGCTGTGATGATGCTTTGATGACAATGTGATGATGTTTTGATGATGCTGTTACGATGCAGTAATGATGCTGAGATGATGCTGTGATGACGCTGTGATGATGCTGTGATGATGCTGTGATGATGCATTGATGACACTGCGATATGCTGTGATGATGCTGTGATGACGCTTTGACCACTGCATCATCACTGCATCCTAACAGCATCATCACTGCATCATCAAAGCATCATCTCAATGTCATCACAGCATCATTTCTACATAATCACTGCATTATCACAGCATCATCACAGTATCATCACTAGCATCATCACATCATCATCACTTCATAATATTAGCATCATCACTGCATCATCACAGCTTCATCACAACATCATCACAGCATCATCACTGCATCATCTCTGCCTCATCACAACATCATTAGAGTGTCATGACAGCATCATCACTGCATAATTACAGCATAAAAACCGTATAATCACAGCATCATCACAGCGTCATTGCAGCATCATTACTGCTTACTCACTGCATCATCAGAGTGTCATCACGGTTTCATCACTGCATCATCACAGCATCATAGCTACATCATCACATCATCATCAATGCATCATCAAACCATCATCACAGCATCATCACAGTCTCATCACTGCATCATCACTGCATCTTCACAGCATAATCTCAGCATCATCACAGTGTCATCACAGTCTTATAACAGCATCATCACAGCATCATCACATCATCATCAGAGCATCATCACAGAATCATCACAGCATCATCACTATGTCATCACAGCATAATCACAATATCATCACAACTTCATTAAAGCATCATAACTGCATCATCACTACATCATAACTGCATCATCACATCGTCACCACAGCGTCATCGCAGCAACATCACAGCATCATCACTGCATCGTAACTGCATCATCACGGTATCATCACAGCATCATCACAACATCGTCGTAGCATCATCACAACATCACAACAGCGTTATCAGAGCATCACAACACCCTCAACACAGCGTCACCACAGCAACATCACAGAATCATCACAGCATAATCGCAGCGTAACTACAGCATCATTACTGCATAATCACTGCATCATTACAGCATCATCACTGCATCATCACTGCATCATCACAACATTATCACAGTATCATCACTGCATCATCATATCATCATCGCAGCGTCATCACTGCATCATCGCAGCATCATCACTGCATCATCACTGCATAGTCACAGCATCATCGCATCCTCATTAAGGCATCATAACAGGGTCATCACAGTGTCATAACTGCATAAGCACTGCATCATCACAGCATCATCATTGCATCATCACAAAATCATCACAACATCATCGCAGCATCATCACAGCATCACGACAGCGTTACCAGAGCATCACAACAGTGTCATCACAGAATCATTACATAGTAATCACAACATCGTCGCAGTGTCATAAATGCATCATCACTACATCATCACAAAATAATCATAACATCATCACAGCATCATCACTGTATCATCAATGCTTCATCTCAGCATCACCACAGTATCAATACTGCGGAATCACTACATCATCACATCAAAATATCTGCATCATCACATCATCATCACTGCATCATCACATCATCATCACTGCATCATCACTGCGTCATCACAGCATGATCACAGCGTTATCACATAATCACGATAGGGTCATCACAGAGTCATCGCAGCATCATCACAGCATCATCACTGCGTCATCACAGCATCATCACAGCGTAATCACATCATCATCACAGCGTAATAACAGCATAATCACAGCAGGATCGAAGCGTCATCACTGCAGCATCAGAGCATCATCATAGAATCCTCACAGCATCTTCAATGCATCATCACTACATTGTCACAGAATCATCACATCATCATCACTGCATCATCACAGCATCATCACAGCATAATCTCATCATCATCACAGTATCAGTACTGCAGAATCATTGCATCATCACAGCATCATCACAGCATAATCTCATCATCATCACAGTATCAGTACTGCAGAATCATTGCATCATCACACCATCATCACAATATCATCGCAGCATCATCATAGCATCACAACAGTGTTATCTGAGCATCACGACAGCGTAATCATAGCGTCATCACAGATTCATCAGAGCATCATTGCAGCGTCATTGCATCATCACAGTATCATCACATCATAGCAACATCATCACAACATCATCGCAGACTCATTACTGCATCATCAGAGCATCATCTCAGCATAACCACAGCATCATAAGTGCAGAATCACTGCATCATCACATCATCATCACTGCATCATCATATCATCATCACTGCATCATCACATCATTATAATTGCATCATCACATCATCATCACAGCATCATAGCTACATAAACACTGCATCATCACAGAGTCATCACTGCATCATCACAGCATCATCAAAGCATCATCACATCATGATCAACACATCATCACATCATAATCACAGCATCATCAGAGCATCATCACTGCGTCATCACAGCGTAATCACTACATCATCAATACATAATCATAGCATCATTACTGCGTCATCACTGCATCATCACTGCATCATCACTGCATAAGCACAACGTCATCTCAGTATCATCACAGCATCATCACAGCATCACGACAGTGTCATCGCAGCATCCTCACAGCATCATCATAGTACCACTACAGCATCATCACAGAATCACTATAGCGTCATCAGTGTCATCACAGCATCATCACATCATCACCAAAGCATCATCGCAGAATCATCGCAGCATCATCACTGCGTCATCACCACATCATCACAGCGTCATCACTGCATCATCACTGCGTAATCACTGCATCATCATATCATCACCACAGCATCATCACAGCATCATCACAGCATCATCACTTCGTAATCACAACATCATCACTACATCATCACAGCATCATCACAGCATCATCACATCACCATCACTGCATCATCACAGAATCATCATCTCAGCATCTTCGAAGTGTCATCAGTGCATCGTTACAGCATCATCACAATATCATCACAACATCATAAATGCATAATCACTGCATCATCACCGCATCATCACAGGGTCATCACAGCATCATCACAGCATCATCACAGTATTATCACTGCATCATCACAGCATCATCACAGTATCATCACTGCATCATCACAGCATCATCTCAGCATCTTCACTGCATCATAACAGCGTCATCACAGCGTCATGTCAGCATCATCACTGTATCATCACAGTGTCATCACAGCATCATCACATCATCATCACTGCATCATCATATCATCATCACTGCATCATCACTGCGTCATCACAGCATCATCACAGCGTTATCACATAATTACGATATGGTCATCGCAGAATCATCACAGCATCATCACTGTGTCATCACAGCGTCATCACAGCATCATCACACTATCATCACAGCTTCATCACAGACTCATATCTGCATCATCATTGCATAATGACTGCATCATAACAGCATCATAACTACGTCATCATATTGTCATCACAGCATCATCACAGCATCACGACAGCGTCATCACAACATCACGTCAGGGTCATCACAGCATCATCACTGCATAGTCACAGAATCATGACCGCGTCATCACATCATCATCCCTGCATCATCACATCATCATCACTGCATCATCACAGCATTATCACAGCATAATCTCATCATCATCACAGTATCAGTACTGCAGAATCATTGCATCATCACACCATCATCACAACATCATCGCAGCATCATCATAGCATCACAACAGTGTTATCTGAGCATCACGACAGCGTAATCATAGCGTCATCACAGATTCATCAGAGCATCATTGCAGCGTCATCACTGCATCATCACAGTATCATCACATCATAGCAACATCATCACAACATCATCGCAGAATCATCACTGCATCATCAGAGCATCATCTCAGCATAATCACAGCATCATTAGTGCAGAATCACTACATCATCACATCATCATCACTGCATCATCACATCATCATCACAGCATCATCAGAGCATCATCACTGCATCATCACTACATCATCACTACATAATCATAGCATCATTACTGCGTCATCACTGCATCATCAATGCATCATCACAACGCCATAGTATCATCCCAGCATCATCACAGCGTCATCACAGCATCATGACAGTGTCATCGCAGCGTCAACACAGCATCATTACATCATGATTATGCGTCATCACAGCATCATCACAGCATTGTCACTGCGTCATCACAGCATCTTCACATCATCACCACATCATCGAAGCATCATCACTGCGTCATCACAACATCATCACAGCAAGATCACTGCATCATCACAACATCATCACTGCAAGATCACTGCATCATCACAGCATCATCACTGCAAGATCACTGCATCATCACAGCATCATCACTGCATCATCACAACATCACAGCATCATCACTGCATAATCAGAGCACTATCTCTGCGTTATCAAATCACCATCACTGCGTCATCACTGCTTCATCACTGCATCATCATATCATCATCACAGCATCATGTAAGCATCATCACTGCGTCATAACAGCATCATCACAGCATCGTAACTGCATCCTCACTGCATCATCACCATCATCACAGCATCACAAGCTGTGATGACACTGTAAGGACGCTGTGATGATGCTGTGATGATGCGGTGATGATGCTCTGATGATACTATGGTGATGCTGTGATGATGCTGTGATGACTCTGTGATGACACTTTGATGGCACTGTAATGATGTTGTAGTGACGCCGTGATGAAGCTTTGATGACGCTGTGATGGTGCTTTGATGACGCTGTGATGCTTTGATGATGCTGTGATGATGCTGTTGTGATGCTTTGATGATGCAGTGATGATGCAGTGATGACACAGCGATGGTGCAGTGATGATGTGATGATGCTGCTGTGATGACGCTGTGATATTGTGATAATGTTGTGATGATGCTGTGATGATGCTATGATGATGCTGTGATACAATGATGACGCTGTGATTCTTTGGTGATGCTGTGATGATGCAGTGATAACGCTGTGATGATGCTGTAATGATGCTGTGATGACGCTGTGATGATGCACTGATAATGTAGTTATTACGCTGTGATGATTCTGTGATGACGCGCTGATGATGCTGTGATGACGCTTTGATGATGCTGTGATGCTTTAATGATGCTGTGATGATGCAGTGATGAGGCAGCGATAATGTTCTGATGACGCTATGATGATGCTTTGATGATTCTGTGATGATGCAATGGTGACGCTGCGAATCTTTGGTTATTCTGTGATGATGCTGTGATGATGCTGTGATAACGGAGTGATGATACTGTGATGACGCTGTGATGACGCTGTGATGCTGTGATGATGATGCGATGATGCTGTGATGATGCAGTGATGATGCAGTGAAGATGCAGTGATGACGCTCTGGTGATGCTTTGATGAAGCTGTGATGCTTTCATGATTATTTGATGATGTTGTGATGATGCAGTTATGATGCTGTGATAATGCAGTGATGACGCTGCGATGATGCTGTGATTACACTGTGATGACGAACTGATAATGTTGTTATTACGCTGTGATGATTCTGTGATGATGCGTTGATGATGCTGTGATGACACTTTCATGACACTGTGATGATGCTGTGTTGATGCTGTGATGAAGCTCTGATGACGCTGTGATGGTTCTTTGATGACGCTCTGATAACGCAGTGGTGATGCTGTGATGACGCTGTGATGACTCTGATGATGCTGTGATGCTTTAATGATGCTGTGATGCTGCGATGATGCTGTGATGATGGTGTGATGACGCAGTGATGATACTGTTGGGATGCTGTGATGATAATACTGTGATGATGCAGTGATGACGCTGTGATGGTGCTGTGATGATGTGTTATGATTCTGTGATGATGTTGTGATGATGCTGTGATGACGCTGCGATAACAGTGTGATGATGTTGTGATGATGCAGTAATGATGCTGTGACGACGCACTGATGATGCTGTGATGATGCTGTAATGAAGCAGTGATGATGCAGTAATGATGCAGTGATGATGCTGTGATGATGCAGTGATGACTCTGTGATGATGCTGTAATAATGCTGTGATGATAGGATGATGCTCTAGTGATGCCGTGATGATGCTCTGATGACACTTTGATGACGCTGTGATGCTTTGATGATGCTGTGATGATGCTCTGATGACGCTGTAATGATGCAGTGATGATGATGTAGTGATGACGCTGTGATGACGCTTTGATGACGCTGTGATGATTTTGTTATAATGCTGTTGTGATGCTGTAGTGATGCAGTGATGACACTGCGATGATGCTGTTGTGATGCTGTGATGATGCTGTGATGATGCTCTGATGACGCTGTAATGATGCAGTGATGACGTAGTGATGATGCTGTGATGACGCTGTGATGACGCTTTGATGACGCTGTGATGATTTTGTTATGATGCTGTTGTGATGCTGTGATGATGCAGTGATGATGCTGCGATGATGCTGTTGTGATGCTGTGATGATGCTGTGTTGACGCTTTGATGACACTATGATAATGTTCTGATGATGCAGTAATCATGCAGTGATGACGCAGTGATGATGCTGTGATGATGCTGTAATGATGCAGCGATGATGCTGTGATGATGTTGTGATTATGCTGTGATGACGCTACGATAATGCTGTTATGATGCTGTGATGACGCTGTGATCATGCTGTGATCATGCTGTCATGATGCAGTGATGACGCTGCGATGATGCTTTGATAATTCTGTGAAGATGCAGTGATGACGCTGTGATGACGCTGTGATGACGCTGTTATGATGCAGTGATGATGCAGTGATGATGCTGTGACGATGTAGTGGTGATGACGCATTGATGACGCTGTGATGATGCTGTGATGATGATGTGATGATGCTTTGATGACTCTGATGATGCAGTGATGACACTGTGATGGCACTGTGATGCCTTTTTGAAGCTCTGATGATGCATTGATAATGCACTGATTTTGCAGTGATGATGTTGTCTTGATACTGTGATGATGCTGTGATGATGCTTTGATGACACTGTGATGATGTTCTGATGATGCAGTGATGATGCTGTGATGATGCTGTGATGCTCTGATGATGATGTTATGATGCTGTGATGATGCAGCGATGATGCTGTGATAATGCTGTGATGATGTTGTGATGATGCTGTGATTATGCTGTGATTATGTTGTGATGATGCTGTTATGACGCTGTGATGATGTTGTTATGATGGTGTGATTATGCTATGCTGATGCTGTGATGGCGCTCTCATAACATTTTGATGACGCTCTGATGCTGTGGTGATGTTGTGATACTGTTGTGATGATGCTGTTTTGATGCTGTTATGATGCTGTGATGACGCTTTGATGACAATATGATGATGTTTTGATGATGCAATAATGATGCTGTGATGACGTATTGATGATGTTGTGTTTATGCTTTGATGATGCTGTTACGATGCAGTAATGTTGCTGAGATGATGCTGTGATGACGCTGTGATGATGTTGTGATGACGCTGTGATGATGCAGTGATGACGCTGCGATATGCTGTGATGATGCTGTGATGACGCTTTGATCACTGCATCATCACTGCATCATCACTGCATCATCACTACGTAATCAAAACATCATCACAGCATATGCACAACATCATCACTGTGTCCTCACTGCATCCTCACAGCATCATCACTGCATCATAAAAGCATCATCTCAGTGTCATCACAGCATCATTTCTGCATAATCACTGCATTATCACAGCGTCATCACAGTATCATCACTGCATCATCACATCATCATCACTTCATAATCCCATCATCATCACTGCATCATCACAGCTTCATCACAACATCATCACAGCATCATCACTGCATCATCTCTGCCTCATCACAGCATCATTACAGTGTCTTTACAGCATCATCACTGCATAATTACTGCATAAAAACCGTATAATCACAGCATCATCACAGCATCATTGCAGCATCATTACTGCTTCCTCACTGCATCATCACAGCGTCATCACGGTGTATTCACTGCATCATAACACCATCATATCTGCATCATCACATCATCATCACTGCATCAACACAACATCATCACACCACCATCATGGTTTCATCACTGCGTCATCACAGCATCATAACAGCATCATCACAGCATCATCCCATATTCACCACAGCATCATCACATCATCATCGCAGCGTCATCACTTTGTGATCAGAGCGTCATCACATCACCATCACTGCGTCATCACAGAATCACCATCTCAGCATCTTCGCAGTGTCATCAATGCATCGTTACAGCATCATCACAATATCATCACAGCATCGTCACTGCATCATCACCGCATCATCACAGGGTCATCACAGCATCATCACAGCATCATCACTGCATCATGACATCATCATCACTGCATCATCGCTGCATCATCACAGCATCATCTCAGCGTCATTACAGAATTGTTACTGCATAATCACTGCATCATCACAGCGTCATCACAGTATCATCACTGCATAATCATCATCACAGTGTCGTCACAGCATCCACACAGCATGATCATAGCGTCATCACAGCATCCTCACTACGTCATCACATCATCATCACTGCATCATAACAGCGTCATCACAGCATCATCACATCATCATCACTGCATCATCCCATATTCATCACAGCATCATCACATCATCATCGCAGCGTCATCACTTCGTGATCAGAGCGCCATCACATCACCATCACTGCTTCATCACAGAATCATCATCTCAGCATCTTCGCAGTGTCATCAATGCATCCTTACAGCATCATCAAAATATCATCACAGCATCATAAATGCATAATCACTGCATCATCACCGCATCATCACAGGGTCATGAGAGCATCATCACAGTATCATCACTACATCATCACTGCATCATCACAGCATCATCACATCATCATCACAGCATCATCACAGCTTCATAGCTCCATAATCACAGCATCATCACTACATCATCACAGCATCATCATAAATCATCACAAAATCATCAGTGTCATAACAACATCATCACAGCATTATCACAGAATCATTACTGCATAAACACTGCATCATCACAGCGTTATCACAGTATCATCACTGCATCATCAGAGAATAATCACATCATCATCACAACATCATCAGAGTGCCATCACAGTATCATCACTGCATCATCAGAGCATCATCAAAACATCATCACAGCATCATCACAGCATCATCATAGCGTCATCACAGCATCATCACTGTGTCATCAGAGCGTCATCACAGCATAATCACAGCATCATCAGAGCAGCATCAGAGCAGCATCATGGCGTCATGACAGAATCATCACTACGTCATCAAATTGTCATCAGAGCAGCCCACAGCATCATCACAGCATCATTGCAGCATCATAACAGCATCATCAAAGCATCTTTACTGCTTACTCACTGCATCCTCACAGCGTCATCACACTACTGTCAGTGCATCATCAGAGCATCATCACTACATCATCACTACGTAATCATAGCATCATTACTGCGTCATCACTGCATCATCAATGCATCATCACAACGCCATCTCAGTATCATCACAGCATCATCACAGCGTCATCACAGCATCACGACAGTGTCATCGCAGCGTCAACACAGCATCATTACATCATGATTATGCGTCATCAGAGCGTCATCGCAGCATCCTCACAGCATCATCATAGTACCACTACAGCATCATCACAGAATCACTATAGCGTCATCAAAGCGTCATCACAGCATCATCACAGCATCGTCACTGCGTCATCACAGCATCTTCACATCATCACCACATCATCGAAGCATCATCACTGCGTCATCACAACATCATCACTGCATCATCACAACATCATCTCAGCATCACAGCATCATCACTGCATAATCAGAGTACTATCACTGCGTTATCAAATCACCATCACTGCGTCATCACTGCTTCAACACTGCATCATCATATCATCATCACAGCATCATCCAAGCATCATCACTGCGTCATAACAGCATCATCACAGCATCATCACATCGTCATGACAGCATTATCAGTGCATCATCACTGCATCATCACAGCGTCATCACAGCATCGTAACAGCATCCTCACTGCATCATCACCATCATCACAGCATCACAAGCTGTGATGACACTGTAAGGACGCTGTGATGATGCGGTGATGATGCTGTGATGATGCGGTGATGATGCTGTGATGATACTATGGTGATGCTGTGATGCTCTGATCATGTGTGCTGTGCATCACAGCATCATCACAGCATCATAGCGTCATCAAATTATCATCACTGTATCATCAGAGCATCACCAGAACTTCATTGCAGCATCATCAAAGCAACATCTAAGCATCATCACAGCGTCACTACTGCAACATCACTGCATCATCAGAGCATCATCAGAGCATTGGTGTAGATGCACTTCAGCTGGGCCATTGCCCTATCCTCCGGCCTTGCCATTGTTCCCCCTGGCACAGCCCCAACAATCCTTGCTTCAGCCCCATCCCCCTTCTTACCTAGTTTAAAGCCCTCTCAATGAGCCCTGCCAGCTCCTGGCCCAGGATCCTTTTTCCCCTAAAAGATAGAGACCCGTCTGCGGCCATCAGGCCAGGTGCTGAGTAAAGTGCCCCATGGTCAAAAAAAAACAAGATTTCTGCGTTGGCACCAGAAATGATGATGTTATGATGCTGTGGTGATGCTGTTGTGATGATGCTGTAATGATGATTTGATGACGCAGTGGCGATGCTGTGATGATGCTGTGATGAGTCTTTGATGACGCTGTGATGCAGTAATGATGCTGTGATGACGCTTTGATGACAGTGTGATGTTGTTGTGATGTTGAAGTGATGATGTTGTGATGACGCAGTGATGATGCTGTGATGATGCAGTGATAAGGCAGCGATAATGCTCTGATGACACTATGATGATGTTTTGATGATTCTGTGATGATGCAATGATGACGCTGCGAATCTTTGGTGATGCTGTGATGACGCTGTGATGACGCTGTGATGCTGTTATGATGCTGTGATGATGCAGTGATGATGCAGTGATGATGATGAGATGATGCTGTGATGATGCTCTGATGATGCAGTGAAGATACAGTGATGACGCTCTGATGACGCTTTGATGAAGCTGTGATGCTTTAATGATTATTTGATGATGTTGTGATGATGCAGTCATGATGCTGCAATGATGCTGTAATGATTCTGTGATGATGTTGTGGTGATGTTGTGATGACGCTGCAATAACACTGTGATGATGTTGTGATGATGCAGCAATGATGCTCTGACGACGCACTGATTCTGCTGTGATGATGCTGTAATGATGCAGTCATGATGCAATAATGATGATGTGATGATGCTGTGATGATGTTGTGATGATACTGTGATGACGCTTCGATGATGCTGTGATGATGCAGTGATGATGCTCTGATGATGCAGTGATGATGCTGTAATGATGCAGTGATGATGAAGTAATAATGCAGTGATGATGCTGTGATGATGCTGTGATGACGCAGTGATGACTCTGTGATGATGCTGTAATAATGCTGTGATGATATGATGATGCTGTAGTGATGCCGTGATGATGCTCTGATGACACTTTGATGACGCTGTGATGCTTTGATGATGCTGTGATGATGCTCTGATGACGCTGTAATGATGCAGTGATGATGTAGTGATGACGCTGTGATGACGCTGCGATGATTTTGTTATGATGCTGTTGTGATGCTGTGATGATGCTGTTGTAATGCTGTGATGATGCTGTTATGACGCTGTGATGATGTTGTTATGATGGTGTGATTATGCTATGCTGATGCTGTGATGACGCTCTCATAACGCTTTGATGACGCTCTGATGCTGTGGTGATATTGTAATGGTGCTGTGATCATGCTGTTGTGATGCTATTATGATGTTGTGATTACGCTTTGATGACAATGTGATGATGTTTTGATGATGCAATAATGATTCTGTGATGACGTATTGATGATGTTGTGTTTATGCTTTGATGATGCTGTTACGATGCAGTAATGATGCTGAGATGATGCTGTGATGACGCTGTGATGATGTTGTGATGACGCTGTGATGATGCAGTGATGACGCTGCGATATGCTGTGATGATGCTGTGATGACGCTTTGATCACTGCATCCTCACTGCATCATCACAGCATCATAGCTACATCATCACATCATCATCAATCCATCATCAAAACATCATCACAGCATCATCACAGTCTCATCACTGCATCATCACTGCATAATCACTGCATCATCACAGCATCATTACAGCATCACCAGAGCATCACCACTGCATCATCACAACATCATAATAGTGTCATCAAAACGTCATCACAGAGTAATCACAGCATCATCATATCGTCGTCGCAGCGTCATCACAGCATCATAACAGAATCATCACTGAATCATCACTGCATCATCACAGCATGATCACAGCATCATCGCAGCGTCATCACTGCATCTTCACAGCGTCATCACAACATCATCACAGCGTCATCAGAGCATCATCTCAGCATCATCAGTTCATCGTCACAGCATCATTACAGCATCATCAGAGCATCACCACTGCATCATCATTGCATCATGACATCATCATCACAGCATCGTCACAGCATCATCGTATCATCATCACCACATAATCACAGTGTCATCACAGCATCATCACTGCGCCTCACTGCATCTTCACAGAATCTTCGCATTTTCATCACAGCATCATCTCTGAGTCCTCCGTGCATCTTCACAACATCATCACTACAGCATCAGAGCATCATCACTGCATCATCACATCATCTTCACTGCATCATCACAGCATCATTACAACATCATCACAGAAAAATCACTGCATCATCTCTGCATCATCCGAGCATCATTAGAGTATCATGACAGCATCATCACTGCATAATCACTGCATCATCACCTCATCGTCACAACATAATCACAGCATCATCGCAGCATCATTACCCGGGAAACTACAGGCCTGTCAGTTTGACCTCAGTGCCAGGGAAGCTCATGGAGCAGATCCTCTTGAGAGTCATCATGCAGCACTTGCAGGGCAAGCAGGTGATCAGGCCCATCCAGCATTGGTTTATGGAAGGCAGATCCTGCTTGACAAACCTGATCTCCTTCTATGACAAAGTGACGCGCTGGGTGGACGAGGGAAAGGCTGTGGATGTGGTCTACCTTGACTTCAGCAAGGCATTTGACACCGTCTCCCACAGCATTCTCCTCAAGAAACTGGCTGCTCTTGACTTGGACTGGCGCACGCTTCGTTGGGTTAGAAACTGGCTGGATAGCCGGGCCCAAAGTGTCGTGGTAAATGGAGTCAAGTCCAGTTGGAGGCCGGTCACTAGTGGCGTCCCCCAGGGCTCGGTGCTGGGGCCGGTCCTCTTTAATATCTTCATCAATGATCTGGACGAGGGCATTGAGTGCACCCTCAGTAAGTTTGCAGATGACACCAAGTTAGGTGCGTGTGTTGATCTGCTCGAGGGTAGGAAGGCTCTGCAGGAGGATCTGGATAGGCTGCACCGATGGGCTGAGGTCAACTGTGTGAAGTTCAACAAGGCCAAGTGCCGGGTCCTGCACCTGGGGCGCAACAACCCCAAGCAGAGCTACAGGCTGGGAGATGAGTGGTTGGAGAGCTGCCAGGCAGAGAAGGACCTGGGAGTGATGGTGGACAGTCGGCTGGATATGAGCCAGCAGTGTGCTCAGGTGGCCAAGAAGGCCAACGGCATCCTGGCTTGTATCAGAAACAGTGTGGCCAGCAGGGCTAGGGAGGTGATCGTCCCCCTGTACTCAGCTCTGGTGAGGCCGTGTGGAGGACTGGTTAGCTGAAGTAGGCCATGTGAATGTTGAGCAACTATTTGATCAGAGTCTGTTCTGAGAGTAGGCCTCAGTTCCCATGACTGGGGATGTGAAAAACACTGAGGAATGTAGCAAAATATTATTACCAGTAGCTGGCTTCAAGGACAAGGTCTATGTGACTGCAAATTA
Source organism: Clangula hyemalis (assembly GCA_963989345.1). Next base: position 169,556 of record CAXDIO010000180.1, read on the forward strand.
CAAGGGGGTTGTTATCTTGCAGGTGGGGTTCTTTTCTTGCAGTTGTTATCTGAGTGCTTTTAACCAATAATCTCGTGTGAAACACTGTCCGCCCCTGTTAAGTTCACTATATAAGTTAGGCTATTCGGGCAATAAAATGGAGTTCACTGCATACTCATATTGAGCGTCTGTGTCTTCCTTCCGTCGACAACAAGGCCGCACCTCGAGTACTGTGTTCAGTTTTGGGCCCCTCGCTACAAGAAGGACATCGAGGTGCTTGAGCGGGTCCAGAGGAGGGTGACGAAGCTGGTGAGGGGCCTGGAGAACAAGTGCTACGAGGAGCAGCTGAGGGAGCTGGGCTTGTTCAGCCTGGAGAAGAGGAGGCTCAGGGGCGACCTTATCGCTCTTTACAGTTACTTTAAAGGAGGCTGTAGTGAGGTGGGGGTTGGTCTGTTCTCCCACGTGCCTGGTGACAGAACGAGGGGGAATGGGCTTAAGTTGCGCCAGGGGAGTTTTAGGTTAGATGTTAGGAAGAACTTCTTTACTGAAAGGGTTGTTAGGCACTGGAACAGGCTGCCCAGGGAGGTGGTGGAGTCACCATCCCTGGAAGTCTTTAAAAGACGTTTAGATGTAGAGCTTAGGGATATGGTTTAGTGGGACTGTTAGCGTTAGGTCAAAGGTTGGACTCGATGATCTTGAGGTCTCTTCCAACCTAGAAATTCTGTGATTCTGTGATTCTGTGATCATCACAGCATCATCACATAATCGTCACAGTCATCACTGCATCATCACAACATCACCAGAACATCATCAAAGCATCATCCCAGCATCATCGCATAGTCATCACTGCATCATCAGAGCATCACCAAAACATAATCACAGCATCATCATAGCGTCATCACTGCATCATCACAGCATCATCACAACCTCTTCACATCATCATCACTGCATAATCACAGCATCACAAAAAAATCATCACAACATCATCACGGCATCATCACAGCATCATCACTGCATCATTACAACATCATCACAACATCATCACTACGTCATCAGTGTCACCACAGTGTCATCACAGCATCATCACAGCGTTATCACAGCGTCATCGCAGCGTCATCGCACCGTCATCACTGCATCATAACATCATCGTCACAACATCATCACTGCAACATCACATCATCATCACATCTTCATCAGTGCATCATCACATCATTATCACAACATCATCACAGCATCATCACATCATCAGAACAGCGTAATTATGACTCTGTGATGACGCTGTCATGATGCTGTGATGACACACTGATGATGCTTTGATGATGCAGTGATGATATGATTATGACGCTGTGATGACGCAGTGTTTATGCATTAATGATGCTGTGATGATTATGAGATGATGCTGTGATGATGCTGTGATTATGCTGTGATGACACTGTGATGATGTTGTGATGATGCAGTTATGATGCTGTGATTGTGTTGTGATGAGGCAGTGATGACGATGCGATGATGCTGTGATGATGCTGTGATGACGCTGTGTTGACTCTGTCATGACACAGTGATGATACAGAGATGAGTCGGTGATGATGTTCTGATGATGTTGTGATGATGCTGTTATGAAGACGCGATGATGCTGTGATGATGTGAGGATGCTGTGATGATGCAGGGATGACGATGCGATGATGCAGTGATGATGATGTGATGATGCTGTGACTATGCACTGATTATGCAGTGATGATGCTGTGATGACACTGTCATGACACTGTCGTGATGCTGTGACAGTGCTGTGATTCAGTAGCTATGATGCTGTGATGATGCAGTGATTATGCAGTGAAGATGCTGTGAAGATGCTGTGACGATTCTGTGATGTCGCAGTTATGATGCTCTGATGACGCTGTGATGACGCAGTGATGATGTTGTGATGATGCAATGATGACTCTGTGATGACGCTGTGGTAACTTTGTGATGATGCTGTGTTAATGCTGTGATGATGCTGTGATTATTCAAAGATGATGATGTGATGATGCAGTGATGACGCAGCGATGAGGCTGTGATGACGCAGTGATGATGCAGTGCTGATTCTGTGATGATGTAGTGATGAAGATGCGATGATGCTGTGATGACGCTGTGATGATGCAGTGATAATGCAGTAACGATGCTGTTATGATGCAGTGATGATGTTTTGATGACACTGTGATGAATCTGTGATTATGCAGTAATGATTCTGTTATGATCCAGTGATGAAGCAGTGATTACGCTCTGATGATGCTGAGATGATGCAGTTATTATGCTGTGATGATGCAGTGATTATGCTGTGATGATGCAGTTATTATGCAGTGATGATGCTTTGATGACACTTTGATGACGTAGTGATGATGCTGTGATTAAGTAGTGATGATGATGTGATGATGCTTTGGTGACGCTGTGATGACGAAATGATGATTTTGTGATGATGATATGATGATGCAGTAATGAGTCTGAGATAACGCTGTGATGATACTGGGATGATGTTTTAATGCTGCTGTGATGACACTGTGATTATGAAGTGATGACGTTTTGATGATGAAGTGATGACGTGGTCGTGATGCTGTAATGACGCTGTGATGACACTGATGACGTAGTGATGATGCTGTGATGATGCAGTGATGACGTTGTGATGACACAGTAATGATGCTGTGATGATCCAGCTATGATTCTTTGATGTTGCTCTGATGATGCAGTGATGATGATGTAATGATGCAGTGATGATGCTTTTACGATGCTGTGATGATTAAGTGATGATGACGTGATGATGCAGGGATGAAGTATCGAAGATGCTGTGATGACCCTGTTGTAACGATGTAATGACGCTGTGACGATGCAGTGATGATGCTGTGATTATGCAGTGATGACGCAGTAATGATGCTGTGATGATGCTGCGATGATCCTCTGACAATGCTGTGATGACACTGTGATACCGCTGTGATGATGATGAGAATATGCAGTTACGGTGCTGTGATGATGCATTGATGATGATGTTATGATGCAGTGATGATGCTGTGATGATGCAGTGCTTATACGGTGACGATGCTGTGATGATGTTATGATGATCCTTTGATGATACTCTGATGATGCAGTGATGACGCTGCTATGATGCTGTGATGTCGCTTTTATGATGCTGTCATGATGCTATTATGATTCTGTGATGATTCTGTTATAACGCTGTGATGATGCTTTGATGACACTGTGATGATATTGTGATAATGCAGTGATGATGATATGCTGATGCTGTGATGACGCAGTGCTGATGCTCTGATGACGCTGTCGTGATGCAGTGATGACGCTGTAATGATACAGTAATGATGCTGTGATAACGTTCTGATGATCAGACCTGCATCATCACAGATGATGAAGATCAATTCCCCATACCAGAAAAAAAAAAACAGGTCAGGTCGGGTCCCTGGATGGCGTGATAGGGTAATGTCTGGACTCTGGCGCCCGAGGTCCCAGGTTTGATTCTCCATACTTGCCAAAAAACCCCGAGTCGAGTCGGATCCCCAGGTGACATCACAGGGTAATGTTTGGACCCTGGCACAAGAGGTCGCAGGTTCAATTCCCCATACCGGCCAAAAAACCCCGGGTCGTGTTTGGTCCCCGGGTGGTGTCAAAGGGTAATGTCGGGACCCCGGCACCCGAGGTCGCAGGTTCGATTCCCCATAAGGGCCAAAAAAAGCCCTTGTCGGGTCAGGTCCCCGGGTGGCGCCACAGGGTAATGTCGGGACCCCAGCACCCGAGGTCGCAGGTTCGATTCCCCATAAGGGCCAAAAATTCCCAGGATGGGTCGGGTCCGCGGGTGGTGTCACACGGTAATGTCGGGACCCCGGCACCCGAGGTCGCAGGTTCGATTCCCCATAAGGGCGAAAAAAGCCCAGGTCGGGTCGGAACCCCGGGTGGCGTAACAGGGTAATGTCTGGACCCTGGCACCCGAGGTCGCAGGTTCGATTCCCCATAAGGGCCAAAAAAGCCCGGGTCGGTAAGTGTCCCAGGGTACGCGGCACAGGGTAATGTCTGGACCCCGGCACCCGAGGTCGCAGGTTCTATTCCGCCTAAGGGCCAAAAAAGCCCGGGTCGGGACAGAACCCCGGTTGGCGCCACAGAGTAATGTCGGGACCCCGGCACCCGAAGTTGCAGGTTCGATTCCCCATAAGGGCCAAAAAAACACTTCCCGGGTCGGGTCCGCGGGTGGCGCCACAGGGTAATGTCGGGACCCCAGCACCCGAGGTCGCAGGTTCGATTCCCCGTAAGGGCCAAAAAATCCCAGGATGGGTCGGGTCCGCGGGTGGCGTCACACGGTAATGTCGGGACCCCGGCACCCGAGGTCGCAGGTTCGATTCCCCATAAGGGCGAAAAAAGCCCAGGTCGGGTCGGAACCCCGGGTGGCGTCACAGGGTAATGTCTGGACCCTGGCACCCGAGGTCACAGGTTCGATTCCCCATAAGGGCCTAAATAGTCCGGGTCGGCAAGGGTCCCCGGGTGGCGGCACAGGGTAATGTCTGGACCCCGGCACCCGAGGTCGCAGGTTCTATTCCGCCTAAGGGCCAAAAAAGCCCGGGTCGGGACAGAACCCCAAGTGGCGCCACAGAGTAATGTCGGGACCCCGGCACCCGAAGTTGCAGGTTCGATTCCCCATAAGGGCCAAAAAAGCCCATGTCGGGTCGGGTCCGCGGGTGGCGCCACAGGGTAATGTTGGGACCCCGGCACCCGAGGTCGCAGGTTTGATTCCCCATAAGGGTCAAAAAAGCCCGGGTCGGCTAGGGTCCCCAGGTGGCGCCACAGGTTTATGTTGGGACCCCGGCACCCGAGGTCGCAGGTTCGATTCCCCATAAGGGCCAAAAAAGCCCGGGTCAGATTAGGTCCCCGGGTACGCGCCACAGGGTAATGTCTGGACCCCGGCACCCGAGGTCGCAGGTTCAATTCCCCATAAGGGCCAAAAAAGCCCATGTCGGGTCGGGTCCCTGGGTGGCGCCACAGAGTAATGTCGGGACCGCGGCACCCGAGGTCGTAGGTTCGATTCCCTATACCGGCCAAAAAATCCCGGGTCGGTTCGGGACCCCGGGTGGCGCCACAGGGTAATGTCGGGACCCCGGCACCCGAGGTCGCAGGTTCGATTCCCCATAAGGGTCAAAAAAGCCCATGTCGGGTCGGGTCCGCGGGTGGCGCCACAGGGTAATGTCGGGACCCCGGCACCCGAGGTCGCAGATTCGATTCCCCATAAGGGCCAAAAAATCCCAGGATGGGTCGGGTCCCCGGGTGGCGTCACACGGTAATGTCGGGACCCCGGCACCCGAGGTCGCAGGTTCGATTCCCCATAAGGGCCAAAAAAGCCCGGGTCGGGTCGGGTCCGCGGGTGGCGCCACAGGGTAATGTCGGGACCCCGGCACCCGAGGTCGCAGGTTCGATTCCCCATAAGGGCCAAAAAAGCCCGGATCGGGTCGGGTCCGCGGGTGGCGCCACAGGGTAATGTCGGGACCCCGGCACCCGAGGTCGCAGGTTCGATTCCCCATTAGGGCCTAAATAGTCCGGGTCGGGTCGGGTCCCCGGGTGGCGCCACATGGTAAAGTCGGGACCCCGGCACCCGAGGTCGCAGGTTCGATTCCCCATAAGGGCCAAAAAAGCCCGGGTCGGGACAGAACCCCGGGTAGCGCCACAGAGTAATGTCGGGACCCCGGCACCCGAAGTTGCAGGTTCGATTCCCCATAAGGGCCAAAAAAGCCCATGTCGGGTCGGGTCCGCGGGTGGCGCCACAGGGTAATGTTGGGACCCCGGCACCCGAGGTCGCAGGTTTGATTCCCCATAAGGGTCAAAAAAGCCCGGGTCGGCTAGGGTCCCCAGGTGGCGCCACAGGGTAATGTCGGGACCCCGGCACCCGAGGTCGCAGGTTCGATTCCCCATAAGGGCCAAAAAAGCCCGGGTCAGATTAGGTCCCCGGGTACGCGCCACATGGTAATGTCTGGACCCCGGCACCCGAGGTCGCAGGTTCAATTCCCCATAAGGGCCAAAAAAGCCCATGTCGGGTCGGGTCCCTGGGTGGCGCCACAGAGTAATGTCGGGACCGCGGCACCCGAGGTCGTAGGTTCGATTCCTTATACCGGCCAAAAATCCCGGGTCGGTTCGGGACCCCGGGTGGCGCCACAGAGTAATGTCTGGACCACGGCACCCGAGGTCGCAGGTTCGATTCCTTATACCGGCCAAAAATTCCGGGTCGGTTCGGGACCCCGGGTGGCGCCACATGGTAATGTCGGGACCCCGGCACCCGAAGTTGCAGGTTCGATTCCCCATAAGGGCCAAAAAAGCCCATGTCGGGTCGGGTCCGCGGGTGGCGCCACAGGGTAAGGTCTGGACCCTGGCACCCGAGGTCGCAGGTTCGATTCCCCATAAGGGCCAAAAAAACACTTCCCGGGTCGGGTCCGCGGGTGGCGCCACAGGGTAATGTCGGGACCCCGGCACCCGAGGTCGCAGGTTCGATTCCCCATAAGGGCCAAAAAAGCCCATGTCGGGTCGGGTCCGCGGGTGGCGCCACAGGGTAATGTTGGGACCCCGGCACCCGAGGTCGCAGATTCGATTCCCCATAAGGGCCAAAAAATCCCAGGATGGGTCGGGTCCCCGGGTGGCGTCACACGGTAATGTCGGGACCCCGGCACCCGAGGTCGCAGGTTCGATTCCCCATAAGGGCCAAAAAAGCCCAGGTCGGGTCGGAACCCCGGGTGGCGTCACAGGGTAATGTCTGGACCCTGGCACCCGAGGTCGCAGGTTCGATTCCCCATAAGGGCCAAAAAAACACTTCCCGGGTCGGGTCCCCGGGAAGCGCCACACGGTAATGTTGGGACCCCGGCACCCGAGGTCGCAGGTTCGATTCCCCATAAGGGCCAAAAAAGCCCTTGTTGGGTCGGGTCCCTGGGTGGCGCCACAGGGTAATGTCTGGACCCCGGCACCCGAGGTCGCAGGTTCAATTCCCCATAAGGGCCAAAAAAGCCTGGGTCAGATTAGATCCACGGGTACGCGCCACAGAGTAATGTCTGGACCACGGCACCCGAGGTCGCAGGTTCGATTCCTTATACCGGCCAAAAATTCCGGGTCGGTTCGGGACCCCAGGTGGCGCCACATGGTAATGTCGGGACCCCGGCACCCGAAGTTGCAGGTTCGATTCCCCATAAGGGCCAAAAAAGCCCATGTCGGGTCGGGTCCGCGGGTGGCGCCACAGGGTAAGGTCTGGACCCTGGCACCCGAGGTCGCAGGTTCGATTCCCCATAAGGGCCAAAAAAACACTTCCCAGGTCGGGTCCGCGGGTGGCGCCACAGGGTAATGTCGGGACCCTGGCACCCGAGGTCGCAGGTTCGATTCCCCATAAGGGCCAAAAAAGCCCATGTCGGGTCGGGTCCGCGGGTGGCGCCACAGGGTAATGTCGGGACCCCGGCACCCGAAGTTGCAGGTTCGATTCCCCATAAGGGCCAAAAAATCCCGGGTCGGGACGGAACCCCGGGTGGCACCTCAGACTAATGTCGGGGCCCCGGCACCCGAGGTCGCAGGTTCGATTCCCCATAAGGGCCAAAAAAGCCCTTGTTGGGTCGGGTCCGTGGGTGGCGCCACAGGGTAATGTCTGGACCCCGGCACCCGAGGTCGCAGGTTCGATTCCTTATACCGGCCAAAAATTCCGGATCGGCTAGTGTCCCCGGGTCGTGCCACAGGGTAATGTCGGGACCGCGGCACCCGAGGTCGTAGGTTTGATTCCCTATACCGGCCAAAAAATCCCGGGTCAGTTCGGGACCCCGGGTGGCGCCACAGGGTAATGTCGGGACCCCGGCACCCGAGGTCGCAGGTTCGATTCCCCATAAGGGCCAAAAAAGCCCAGGTCGGGTCGGAACCCCGGGTGGCGTCACAGGGTAATGTCTGGACCCTGGCACCCGAGGTCGCAGGTTCGATTCCCCATAAGGGCCAAAAAAACACTTCCCGGGTCGGGTCCCCGGGTGGCGCCACAGGGTAATGTCGGGACCCCGGCACCCGAGGTCGCAGGTTCGATTCCCCATAAGGGCCAAAAAAGCCCAGGTCGGGTCGGAACCCCGGGTGGCGTCACAGGGTAATGTCGGGACCCCGGCACCCGAGGTCGCAGGTTCGATTCCCCATAAGGGCCAAAAAAGCCCGGGTCGGGTCGGGTCCACGGGTGGCGCCACAGGGTAATGTCGGGACCCCGGCACCCGAGGTCGCAGGTTCGATTCCCCATAAGGGCCAAAAAAGCCCGGATCAGGTCGGGTCCCCGGGTGGCGTCACACGGTAATGTCGGGACCCCGGCACCCGAGGTCGCAGGTTCGATTCCCCATAAGGGTCAAAAAAGCCCATGTCGGGTCGGGTCCGCGGGTGGCGCCACAGGGTAATGTCGGGACCCCGGCACCCGAGGTCGCAGATTCGATTCTCGATAAGGGCCAAAAAATCCCAGGATGGGTCGGGTCCCCGGGTGGCGTCACACGGTAATGTCGGGACCCCGGCACCCGAGGTCGCAGGTTCGATTCCCGATAAGGGCCAAAAAAGCCCAGGTCGGGTCGGAACCCCGGGTGGCGTCACAGGGTAATGTCTGGACCCTGGCACCCGAGGTCGCAGGTTCAATTCCCTATACCGGCCAAAAAAGCCCGGATCGGGTCGGGTCCCCGGGTGGCACCTCAGAGTAATGTCTGGACCCTGGCACCCGAGGTCGCAGGTTCGATTCCCCATAAGGGCCAAAAAAAGCCCTTCTCGAGTCAGGTCCCCGGGTGGCGCCACAGGGTAATGTCTGGACCCTGGCACCTGAGGTCGCAGGTTCGATTCCCCATAAGGGCCAAAAAATCCCAGGATGGGTCGGGTCCCCGGGTGGCGCTACAGGGTAATGTCGGGACCCCCGCACCTGAGGTCGCAGGTTCAATTCCCCATAAGGGCCAAAAAAGCCCGGGTCGGTAAGTGTCCCCGCGTGGCACCACAGAGTAATGTCGGGACCCACGCAACCGAGGTCGCAGGTTCGAATCCGCATAAGGGCCAAAAAAGCCCGGGTCGCGTCGGGACCCCGGGTGGCTCGACACGGTAATGTTGGGACCCTGGCACCCGAGGTCACAGGTTCGTATTCCCCATAAGGGCCAAAAAAGCCCAGGAATGTTTGAGTCCCCGAGTTGCGCCACATTGTAATGTCGGGACCCCGGTCACCTGAGGTCGCAGGTTCGATTCCCCATAAGGGCCAAAAGTGCCCAGGTTGGGTCGGATCTCCGGGTGGCGCCACAGGGTAATGTCGGGACACCGGCACCCGAGGTCGCACGTTCGATTCCCCATAAGGGCCAAAAAAGCCCAGGTCGGGTTGGGACCCCGGGTGGCGTCACAGGGTAATGTCTGGACCCTGGCACCCAAGGTCGCAGGTTCGATTCCCCATAAGGGCCAAAAAAGCCCGGGTCGGTAAGTGTCCCCGGGTTGCGCCACCGAGTAATGTCGGGACCCCTGCAACCGAGGACGCAGGTTCGATTCCCCATAAGGGCCAAAAAAGCCCGGGTCGGTAAGTGTCCCAGGGTACGCGTCACAGAGTAATGTCTGGACCCCGGTACCCAAGGTCGCAGGTTCGATTCCTTATACCGGCCAAAAATTCCGGGTCGGCTAGTGTCCCCGGGTCGTGCCACAGGGTAATGTCTGGACCCCGGCACCCGAGGTCGCAGGTTCGATTCCTTATACCGGCCAAAAATTCCGGGTCAGCTAGTGTGCCACAGGGTGATGTCGGGACCGCGGCACCCAAGGTCGTAGGTTCGATTCCCTATACTGGCCAAAAAATCCCGGGTCGGTTCGGGACCCCGGGTGGCGCCACATGGTAATATCGGGACCCCGGCACCCGAGGTCGCAGGTTCGATTCCCCATAAGGGCCAAAAAAACACTTCCCGGGTCGGGTCCGTGGGTGGCGTCACAGGGTAATGTCTGGACCCTGGCACCCGAGGTCGCAGGTTCGATTCCCCATAAGGGCCAAAAAAGCCCGGGTCGATAAGTGTCCCCGGGTTGCGCCACAGGGTAATGTCGGGACCCCCGCAACCGAGGACGCAGGTTCGATTCCCCATAAGGGCCAAAAAAGCCCAGGTCGCGTCGGGTCCCCGGGTGGCGCCTCAGAGTAATGTTGGGACCCTGGCACCCGAGGTCGCAGGTTCGATTCCCCATAAGGGCCAAAAAAGCCCGGGTCGGATAGGGTCCCCGGGTGGCGCCACAGGGTAATGTCGGGACCCCGGCACCCGAGGTCGCAGGTTCGATTCCTTATACCGGCCAAAAATTCCGGGTCGGCTAGTGTCCCCGGGTCGTGCCACAGGGTAATGTCGGGACCGCGGCACCCGAGGTCGCAGGTTCGATTCCCTATACCGGCCAAAAAATCCCGGGTCGGTTCGGGACCCCGGGTGGCGCCACATGGTAATGTCGGGACCCCGGCACCCGAGGTCGCAGGTTCGATTCCCCATAAGGGCCAAAAAAGCCCATGTCGGGTCGGGTCCGCGGGTGGCGCCACAGGGTAATGTCGGGACCCCGGCACCCGAGGTCGCAGGTTCGATTCCCCATAAGGGCCAAAAAAGCCCGGATCGGGTCGGGTCCCCGGGTGGCGTCACACGGTAATGTCGGGACCCCGGCACCCGAGGTCGCAGGTTCGATTCCCCATTAGGTCCTAAATAGTCCGGGTCGGCTACGGTCCCCGGGTGCCGCCACATGGTAATGTCGGGACCCTTGCACCCGAGGTCGCAGGTTCGATTCCCCATAAGGGCCAAAAAAGCCCGGGTCGGGTCGCGTCCCCGGGTGGCGCCTCAGAGTAATGTTGGGACCCTGGCACCCGAGGTCGCAGGTTCGATTCCCCATAAGGGCCAAAAAAGCCCGGGTCGGGTCGGGTCCCCGGGTGGCGCCACAGAGTAATGTCGGGACCCCCGCAACCGAGGTAGCAGGTTCGATTCCCCATAAGGGCCAAAAAAGCCCGGGTCGGGTCGGGTCCCCGGGTGGCGCCACAGAGTAATGTCGGGACCCCCGCAACCGAGGTAGCAGGTTCGATTCCCCATAAGGGCCAAAAAAGCCCGGGTCGCATCGGGACCCCGGGTGGCTCGACACGGAAATGTTATGACCCTGGCACCCGAGGTTGCAGGTTCGTATTCCCCATAAGGGCCAAAAAAGCCCAGGTCGGGTCGGGTCCCTGGGTGGCGCCACATGGTAATGTCGGGACCCCGGCACCCGAGGTCGCAGGTTCGATTTCCCATAAGGGCCAAAAAAACACTTCCCGGGTCGGGTCCCCGGGTGTCACCACAGGGTAATGTTGGGACCCCGGCACCCGAGGTCGCAGGTTCAATTCCCCATAAGGCCTTAAAAAACCCCAGCAATGTTTGAGTCCCCGAGTTGCGCCACATTGTAATGTCGGGACCCCGGTCACCTGAGGTCGCAGGTTCGATTTCCCATAAGGGCCAAAAGTGCCCAGGTTGGGTCGGGTCTCCGGGTGGCGCCACAGGGTAATGTCGGGACACGGGCACCCGAGGTCGCATGTTCGATTCCCCATAAGGGCCAAAAAAGCCCGGGTCAGATTAGGTCCCCGGGTGGCGCCACAGAGTAATGTCTGGACCCCGGCACCCGAGGTCGCAGGTTCGATTCCTTATACCGGCCAAAAATTCCGGGTCGGCTAGTGGGCCCGGGTGGTGCCACAGGGTGATGTCGGGACCCCGGTCACCCGAGGTCGCAGGTTCGATTCCCCATAAGGGCCAAAAAAGCCCGGGTCGGCTAGTGTCCCCGGGTGGCGCCACCGAGTAATGTCGGGACCCCCGCAACCGAGGACGCAGGTTCGATTCCCCATAAGGGCTAAAAAAGCCCGGGTCGCGTCGGGTCCCCGAGTGGCGCCTCAGAGTAATGTTGGGACCCTGGCACCCGAGGTCGCAGGTTCGATTCCCCATAAGGGCCAAAAAAGCCCGGGTCGGATAGGGTCCCCAGGTGGCGCCACAGGGTAATGTCGGGACCCCGGCACCCGAGGTCGCAGGTTCGATTCCCCTTAAGGGCCAAAAAAACACTTCCCGGGTCGGGTCCCCGGGTGGCGCCACAGGGTAATGTTGGGACCCCGGCACCCGAGGTCGCAGGTTCGATTCCCCATAAGGGCCAAAAAAGCCCAGGTCGGGTCGGGACCCCGGGTGGCATCACAGGGTAATGTCTGGACCCTGGCACCCGAGGTCGCAGGTTCGATTCCCCATAAGGGCCAAAAAAGCCCGGGTCGGTAAGTGTCCCCGGGTTGCGCCACAGGGTAATGTCGGGACCCCCGCAACCGAGGACGCAGGTTCGATTCCCCATAAGGGCCAAAAAAGCCCGGGTCGCGTCGGGTCCCCGGGTGGCGCCTCAGAGTAATGTTGGGACCCTGGCACCCGAGGTCGCAGGTTCGATTCCCCATAAGGGCCAAAAAAGCCCGGGTCGCATAGGGTCCCCAGGTGGCGCCACAGGGTAATGTCGGGACCCCGGCACCCGAGGTCGCAGGTTCGATTCCTTATACCGGCCAAAAATTCCGGGTCGGCTAGTGTCCCCGGGTCGTGCCACAGGGTAATGTCGGGACCGCAGCACCCGAGGTCGCAGGTTCGATTCCCTATACCGGCCAAAAAATCCCGGGTCGGTTCGGGACCCCGGGTGGCGCCACATGGTAATGTCGGGACCCCGGCACCCGAGGTCGCAGGTTCGATTCCCCATAAGGGCCAAAAAAGCCCATGTCGGGTCGGGTCCGCGGGTGGCGCCACAGGGTAATGTCGGGACCCCGGCACCCGAGGTCGCAGGTTCGATTCCCCATAAGGGCCAAAAAAGCCCATGTCGGGTCGGGTCCCCGGGTGGCGTCACACGGTAATGTCGGGACCACGGCACCCGAGGTCGCAGGTTCGATTCCCCATTAGGTCCTAAATAGTCCGGGTCGGCTACGGTCCCCGGGTGCCGCCACATGGTAATGTCGGGACCCCGGCACCCGAGGTCGCAGGTTCGATTCCCCATAAGGGCCAAAAAAGCCCGGGTCGGGTCTGATCCCCGGGTAGCGCCACAGAGTAATATCGGGACCCCGGCACCCGAGGTCGCAGGTTCAATTCCCCATAAGGGCCAAAAAAGCCCGGGTCGGTTCGGGACCCCGGGTGGCGCCTCAGAGTAATGTCTGGACCCTTGCACCCGAGGTCGCAGGTTCGATTCCCCATAAGGGCCAAAAAAGCCCGGGTCGGGTCGGGTCCCCAGGTGGCGCCTCAGAGTAATGTTGGGACCCTGGCACCCGAGGTCGCAGGTTCGATTCCCCATAAGGGCCAAAAAAGCCCGGGTCGGGTCGGGTCCCCGGGTGGCGCCACAGAGTAATGTCGGGACCCCCGCAACCGAGGTAGCAGGTTCGATTCCCCATAAGGGCCAAAAAAGCCCGGGTCACGTCGGGACCCCGGGTGGCTCGACACGGAAATGTTATGACCCTGGCACCCGAGGTTGCAGGTTCGTATTCCCCATAAGGGCCAAAAAAGCCCAGGTCGGGTCGGGTCCCTGGGTGGCGCCACATGGTAATGTCGGGACCCCGGCACCCGAGGTCGCAGGTTCAATTTCCCATAAGGGCCAAAAAAACACTTCCCGGGTCGGGTCCCCGGGTGTCACCACAGGGTAATGTTGGGACCCCGGCACCCGAGGTCGCAGGTTCAATTCCCCATAAGGCCTTAAAAAACCCCAGCAATGTTTGAGTCCCCGAGTTGCGCCACATTGTAATGTCGGGACCCCGGTCACCTGAGGTCGCAGGTTCGATTTCCCATAAGGGCCAAAAGTGCCCAGGTTGGGTCGGGTCTCCGGGTGGCGCCACAGGGTAATGTCGGGACACCGGCACCCGAGGTCGCATGTTCGATTCCCCATAAGGGCCAAAAAAGCCCGGGTCAGATTAGGTCCCCGGGTGGCGCCACAGAGTAATGTCTGGACCCCGGCACCCGAGGTCGCAGGTTCGATTCCTTATACCGGCCAAAAATTCCGGGTCGGCTAGTGGGCCCGGGTGGTGCCACAGGGTGATGTCGGGACCCCGGTCACCCGAGGTCGCAGGTTCGATTCCCCATAAGGGCCAAAAAAGCCCGGGTCGGCTAGTGTCCCCGGGTGGCGCCACCGAGTAATGTCGGGACCCCCGCAACCGAGGACGCAGGTTCGATTCCCCATAAGGGCTAAAAAAGCCCGGGTCGCGTCGGGTCCCCGAGTGGCGCCTCAGAGTAATGTTGGGACCCTGGCACCCGAGGTCGCAGGTTCGATTCCCCATAAGGGCCAAAAAAGCCCGGGTCGGATAGGGTCCCCAGGTGGCGCCACAGGGTAATGTCGGGACCCCGGCACCCGAGGTCGCAGGTTCGATTCCCCTTAAGGGCCAAAAAAACACTTCCCAGGTCGGGTCCCCGGGTGGCGCCACAGGGTAATGTTGGGACCCCGGCACCCGAGGTCGCAGGTTCGATTCCCCATAAGGGCCAAAAAAGCCCAGGTCGGGTCGGGACCCCGGGTGGCATCACAGGGTAATGTCTGGACCCTGGCACCCGAGGTCGCAGGTTCGATTCCCCATAAGGGCCAAAAAAGCCCGGGTCGGTAAGTGTCCCCGGGTTGCGCCACAGGGTAATGTCGGGACCCCCGCAACCGAGGACGCAGGTTCGATTCCCCATAAGGGCCAAAAAAGCCCGGGTCGCGTCGGGTCCCCGGGTGGCGCCTCAGAGTAATGTTGGGACCCTGGCACCCGAGGTCGCAGGTTCGATTCCCCATAAGGGCCAAAAAAGCCCGGGTCGCATAGGGTCCCCAGGTGGCGCCACAGGGTAATGTCGGGACCCCGGCACCCGAGGTCGCAGGTTCGATTCCCCATAAGGGCCAAAAAAACACTTCCCGGGTTGGGTCCGCGGGTGGCGCCACAGGGTAATGTTGGGACCCCGGCACCCGAGGTCGCAGGTTCGATTCCCCATAAGGGCCAAAAAAGCCCTTGTTGGGTCAGGTCCCCGGGTCCGCGCCACAGAGTAATGTCTGGACCCCGGCACCCGAGGTTGCAGGTTCAATTCCGCCTAAGGGCCAAAAAAGCCCTTGTTGGGTCGGGTCCCTGGGTGGCGCCACAGGGTAATGTCTGGACCCCGGCACCCGAGGTCGCAGGTTCGATTCCTTATACCGGCCAAAAATTCTGGGTCGGCTAGTGTCCCCGGGTGGTGCCACAGGGTAATGTCGGGACCGCGGCACCCGAGGTCGTAGGTTCAATTCCCTATACCGGCCAAAAAATCCCGGGTCGGTTCGGGACCCCGGGTGGCGCCACAGGGTTATGTCGGGACCCCGGCACCCAAGGTCGCAGGTTCGATTCCCCATAAGGGCCAAAAAAGCCCTTGTCGGGTCAGGTCCCGGGGTGGCGTCACAGGGTAATGTCTGGACCCCGGCACCCGAGGTCGCAGGTTCGATTCCTTATACCGGCCAAAAATTCTGGGTCGGCTAGTGTCCCCGGGTGGTGCCACAGGGTAATGTCGGGACCGCGGCACCCGAGGTCGTAGGTTCAATTCCCTATACCGGCCAAAAAATCCCGGGTCGGTTCGGGACCCCGGGTGGCGCCACAGGGTAATGTCGGGACCCCGGCACCCAAGGTCGCAGGTTCGATTCCCCATAAGGGCCAAAAAAGCCCTTGTCGGGTCAGGTCCCGGGGTGGCGTCACACGGTAATGTCGGGACCGCGGCACCCGAGGTCGCAGGTTCGATTCCCCATTAGGTCCTAAATAGTCCGGGTCGGTTCGGGACCCCGGGTGGCGCCTCAGAGTAATGTCTGGACCCTTGCACCCGAGGTCGCAGGTTCGATTCCCCATAAGGGCCAAAAAAGCCCGGGTCGGGTCGGGTCCCCAGGTGGCGCCTCAAAGTAATGTTGGGACCCTGGCACCCGAGGTCGCAGGTTCGATTCCCCATAAGGGCCAAAAAAGCCCGGGTCGGGTCGGGTCCCCGGGTTGCGTCACCGAGTAATGTCGGGACCCCCCGCAACCGAGGACGCAGGTTCGATTCCCCATAAGTGCCAAAAAAGCCCGGGTCGCGTCGGGTCCCCGGGTGGCGCCTCAGAGTAATGTTGGGACCCTGGCACCCGAGGTCGCAGGTTCGATTCCCCATAAGGGCCAAAAAAGCCCGGGTCGGATAGGGTCCCCAGGTGGCGCCACACGGTAATGTCGGGACCCCGGCACCCGAGGTCGCAGGTTCGATTCCTTATACCGGCCAAAAATTCCGGGTCGGCTAGTGTCCCCGGGTCGTGCCACAGGGTAATGTCGGGACCGCGGCACCCGAGGTCGCAGGTTCGATTCCCTATACCGGCCAAAAAATCCCGGGTCGGTTCGGGACCCCGGGTGGCGCCACATGGTAATGTCGGGACCGCGGCACCCGAGGTCGTAGGTTCGATTCCCTATACCGGCCAAAAAATCCCGGGTCAGTTCGGAACCCCGGGTGGCGCCACAGGGTAATGTCGGGACCCCGGCACCCGAGGTCGCAGGTTCGATTCCCCATAAGGGCCAAAAAAGCCCTTGTCGGGTCAGGTCCCGGGGTGGCGTCACACGGTAATGTCGGGACCCCGGCACCCAAGGTCGCAGGTACAATTCCCCATAAGGGCCAAAAAAGCCCAGGTCGGGTCGGGACCCCGGGTGGCGTCACAGGGTAATGTCTGGACCCTGGCACCCGAGGTCGCAGGTTCGATTCCCCATAAGGGCCAAAAAAGCCCGGGTCGGTAAGTGTCCCAGGGTACGCGTCACAGAGTAATGTCTGGACCCCGGCACCCGAGGTCGCAGGTTCGATTCCTTATACCGGCCAAAAATTCCGGGTCAGCTAGTGTGCCACAGGGTGATGTCGGGACCGCGGCACCCAAGGTCGTAGGTTCGATTCCCTATACTGGCCAAAAAATCCCGGGTCGGTTCGGGACCCCGGGTGGCGCCACATGGTAATGTCGGGACCCCGGCACCCGAGGTCGCAGGTTCGATTCCCCATAAGGGCCAAAAAAACACTTCCCGGGTCGGGTCCGTGGGTGGCGTCACAGGGTAATGTCTGGACCCTGGCACCCGAGGTCGCAGGTTCGATTCCCCATAAGGGCCAAAAAAGCCCGGGTCGTTAAGTGTCCCCGGGTTGCGCCACAGGGTAATGTCGGGACCCCGGCACCCGAGGTCGCAGGTTCGATTCCCCATTAGGTCCTAAATAGTCCGGGTCGGCTACGGTCCCCGGGTGCCGCCACATGGTAATGTCGGGACCCTTGCACCCGAGGTCGCAGGTTCGATTCCCCATAAGGGCCAAAAAAGCCCGGGTCGGGTCGGGTCCCCGGGTGGCGCCACAGAGTAATGTCGGGACCCCCGCAACCGAGGTAGCAGGTTCGATTCCCCATAAGGGCCAAAAAAGCCCGGGTCGGGTCGGGTCCCCGGGTGGCGCCACAGAGTAATGTCGGGACCCCCGCAACCGAGGTAGCAGGTTCGATTCCCCATAAGGGCCAAAAAAGCCCGGGTCGCGTCGGGACCCCGGGTGGCTCGACACGGAAATGTTATGACCCTGGCACCCGAGGTTGCAGGTTCGTATTCCCCATAAGGGCCAAAAAAGCCCAGGTCGGGTCGGGTCCCTGGGTGGCGCCACATGGTAATGTCGGGACCCCGGCACCCGAGGTCGCAGGTTCGATTTCCCATAAGGGCCAAAAAAACACTTCCCGGGTCGGGTCCCCGGGTGTCACCACAGGGTAATGTTGGGACCCCGGCACCCGAGGTCGCAGGTTCAATTCCCCATAAGGCCTTAAAAAACCCCAGCAATGTTTGAGTCCCCGAGTTGCGCCACATTGTAATGTCGGGACCCCGGTCACCTTAGGTCGCAGGTTCGATTTCCCATAAGGGCCAAAAGTGCCCAGGTTGGGTCGGGTCTCCGGGTGGCGCCACAGGGTAATGTCGGGACACCGGCACCCGAGGTCGCATGTTCGATTCCCCATAAGGGCCAAAAAAGCCCGGGTCAGATTAGGTCCCCGGGTGGCGCCACAGAGTAATGTCTGGACCCCGGCACCCGAGGTCGCAGGTTCGATTCCTTATACCGGCCAAAAATTCCGGGTCGGCTAGTGGGCCCGGGTGGTGCCACAGGGTGATGTCGGGACCCCGGTCACCCGAGGTCGCAGGTTCGATTCCCCATAAGGGCCAAAAAAGCCCGGGTCGGCTAGTGTCCCCGGGTGGCGCCACCGAGTAATGTCGGGACCCCCGCAACCGAGGACGCAGGTTCGATTCCCCATAAGGGCTAAAAAAGCCCGGGTCGCGTCGGGTCCCCGAGTGGCGCCTCAGAGTAATGTTGGGACCCTGGCACCCGAGGTCGCAGGTTCGATTCCCCATAAGGGCCAAAAAAGCCCGGGTCGGATAGGGTCCCCAGGTGGCGCCACAGGGTAATGTCGGGACCCCGGCACCCGAGGTCGCAGGTTCGATTCCTTATACCGGCCAAAAATTCCGGGTCGGCTAGTGTCCCCGGGTCGTGCCACAGGGTAATGTCGGGACCGCGGCACCCGAGGTCGCAGGTTCGATTCCCTATACCGGCCAAAAAATCCCGGGTCGGTTCGGGACCCCGGGTGGCGCCACATGGTAATGTCGGGACCCCGGCACCCGAGGTCGCAGGTTCGATTCCCCATAAGGGCCAAAAAAGCCCATGTCGGGTCGGGTCCGCGGGTGGCGCCACAGGGTAATGTCGGGACCCCGGCACCCGAGGTCGCAGGTTCGATTCCCCATAAGGGCCAAAAAAGCCCATGTCGGGTCGGGTCCCCGGGTGGCGTCACACGGTAATGTCGGGACCGCGGCACCCGAGGTCGCAGGTTCGATTCCCCATTAGGTCCTAAATAGTCCGGGTCGGCTACGGTCCCCGGGTGCCGCCACATGGTAATGTCGGGACCCCGGCACCCGAGGTCGCAGGTTCGATTCCCCATAAGGGCCAAAAAAGCCCGGATCGGGTCGGGTCCCCGGGTGGCGTCACACGGTAATGTCGGGACCCCGGCACCCGAGGTCGCAGGTTCGATTCCCCATTAGGTCCTAAATAGTCCGGGTCGGCTACGGTCCCCGGGTGCCGCCACATGGTAATGTCGGGACCCTTGCACCCGAGGTCGCAGGTTCGATTCCCCATAAGGGCCAAAAAAGCCCGGGTCGGGTCGCGTCCCCGGGTGGCGCCTCAGAGTAATGTTGGGACCCTGGCACCCGAGGTCGCAGGTTCGATTCCCCATAAGGGCCAAAAAAGCCCGGGTCGGGTCGGGTCCCCGGGTGGCGCCACAGAGTAATGTCGGGACCCCCGCAACCGAGGTAGCAGGTTCGATTCCCCATAAGGGCCAAAAAAGCCCGGGTCGGGTCGGGTCCCCGGGTGGCGCCACAGAGTAATGTCGGGACCCCCGCAACCGAGGTAGCAGGTTCGATTCCCCATAAGGGCCAAAAAAGCCCGGGTCGCGTCGGGACCCCGGGTGGCTCGACACGGAAATGTTATGACCCTGGCACCCGAGGTTGCAGGTTCGTATTCCCCATAAGGGCCAAAAAAGCCCAGGTCGGGTCGGGTCCCTGGGTGGCGCCACATGGTAATGTCGGGACCCCGGCACCCGAGGTCGCAGGTTCGATTTCCCATAAGGGCCAAAAAAACACTTCCCGGGTCGGGTCCCCGGGTGTCACCACAGGGTAATGTTGGGACCCCGGCACCCGAGGTCGCAGGTTCAATTCCCCATAAGGCCTTAAAAAACCCCAGCAATGTTTGAGTCCCCGAGTTGCGCCACATTGTAATGTCGGGACCCCGGTCACCTTAGGTCGCAGGTTCGATTTCCCATAAGGGCCAAAAGTGCCCAGGTTGGGTCGGGTCTCCGGGTGGCGCCACAGGGTAATGTCGGGACACCGGCACCCGAGGTCGCATGTTCGATTCCCCATAAGGGCCAAAAAAGCCCGGGTCAGATTAGGTCCCCGGGTGGCGCCACAGAGTAATGTCTGGACCCCGGCACCCGAGGTCGCAGGTTCGATTCCTTATACCGGCCAAAAATTCCGGGTCGGCTAGTGGGCCCGGGTGGTGCCACAGGGTGATGTCGGGACCCCGGTCACCCGAGGTCGCAGGTTCGATTCCCCATAAGGGCCAAAAAAGCCCGGGTCGGCTAGTGTCCCCGGGTGGCGCCACCGAGTAATGTCGGGACCCCCGCAACCGAGGACGCAGGTTCGATTCCCCATAAGGGCTAAAAAAGCCCGGGTCGCGTCGGGTCCCCGAGTGGCGCCTCAGAGTAATGTTGGGACCCTGGCACCCGAGGTCGCAGGTTCGATTCCCCATAAGGGCCAAAAAAGCCCGGGTCGGATAGGGTCCCCAGGTGGCGCCACAGGGTAGTGTCGGGACCCCGGCACCCGAGGTCGCAGGTTCGATTCCCCTTAAGGGCCAAAAAAACACTTCCCGGGTCGGGTCCCCGGGTGGCGCCACAGGGTAATGTTGGGACCCCGGCACCCGAGGTCGCAGGTTCGATTCCCCATAAGGGCCAAAAAAGCCCAGGTCGGGTCGGGACCCCGGGTGGCATCACAGGGTAATGTCTGGACCCTGGCACCCGAGGTCGCAGGTTCGATTCCCCATAAGGGCCAAAAAAGCCCGGGTCGGTAAGTGTCCCCGGGTTGCGCCACAGGGTAATGTCGGGACCCCCGCAACCGAGGACGCAGGTTCGATTCCCCATAAGGGCCAAAAAAGCCCGGGTCGCGTCGGGTCCCCGGGTGGCGCCTCAGAGTAATGTTGGGACCCTGGCACCCGAGGTCGCAGGTTCGATTCCCCATAAGGGCCAAAAAAGCCCGGGTCGCATAGGGTCCCCAGGTGGCGCCACAGGGTAATGTCGGGACCCCGGCACCCGAGGTCGCAGGTTCGATTCCCCATAAGGGCCAAAAAAACACTTCCCGGGTTGGGTCCGCGGGTGGCGCCACAGGGTAATGTTGGGACCCCGGCACCCGAGGTCGCAGGTTCGATTCCCCATAAGGGCCAAAAAAGCCCGGGTCGGGTCAGGTCCCCGGGTCCGCGCCACAGAGTAATGTCTGGACCCCGGCACCCGAGGTTGCAGGTTCAATTCCGCCTAAGGGCCAAAAAAGCCCTTGTTGGGTCGGGTCCCTGGGTGGCGCCACAGGGTAATGTCTGGACCCCGGCACCCGAGGTCGCAGGTTCGATTCCTTATACCGGCCAAAAATTCTGGGTCGGCTAGTGTCCCCGGGTGGTGCCACAGGGTAATGTCGGGACCGCGGCACCCGAGGTCGTAGGTTCAATTCCCTATACCGGCCAAAAAATCCCGGGTCGGTTCGGGACCCCGGGTGGCGCCACAGGGTTATGTCGGGACCCCGGCACCCAAGGTCGCAGGTTCGATTCCCCATAAGGGCCAAAAAAGCCCTTGTCGGGTCAGGTCCCGGGGTGGCGTCACAGGGTAATGTCTGGACCCCGGCACCCGAGGTCGCAGGTTCGATTCCTTATACCGGCCAAAAATTCTGGGTCGGCTAGTGTCCCCGGGTGGTGCCACAGGGTAATGTCGGGACCGCGGCACCCGAGGTCGTAGGTTCAATTCCCTATACCGGCCAAAAAATCCCGGGTCGGTTCGGGACCCCGGGTGGCGCCACAGGGTAATGTCGGGACCCCGGCACCCAAGGTCGCAGGTTCGATTCCCCATAAGGGCCAAAAAAGCCCTTGTCGGGTCAGGTCCCGGGGTGGCGTCACACGGTAATGTCGGGACCCCGGCACCCAAGGTCGCAGGTACAATTCCCCATAAAGGCCAAAAAAGCCCAGGTCGGGTCGGGACCCCGGGTGGCGTCACAGGGTAATGTCTGGACCCTGGCACCCGAGGTCGCAGGTTCGATTCCCCATAAGGGCCAAAAAAGCCCGGGTCGGTAAGTGTCCCCGGGTGGCGCCACCGAGTAATGTTGGGACCCCCGCAACCGAGGACGCAGGTTCGATTCCCCATAAGGGCCAAAAAAGCCCGGGTCGGGTCGGGTCCCCGGGTGGCGCCTCAGAGTAATGTTGGGACCCTGGCACCCGAGGTCGCAGGTTCGATTCCCCATAAGGGCCAAAAAAGCCCGGGTCGGGTCGGGTCCCCGGGTGGCGCCAAATGGTAATGTCTGGACCCCGGCATCCGAGGTCGCAGGTTCGATTCCCCAAACCGGCCAAAAATCTCCGGGTCGGGTCGGGTCCGCGGGTGGCGCCACATGGTAATGTCTGGACCCCGGGACATGAGGTCTCAGGTTCGATTCCCCATAAGGGCCAAAAAAGCCTGGGTCGGGTCGGGTCCCCGGGTGGCGCCACAGGGTAATGTCTGGACTCTGGCTCCAGAGGTTGCAGGTTTGATTCCCCAAACCGGCCAGAAAAGCCCGGGTCAGGTCGGGTCCGCGGGTGGCGCCACAGAGTAATGTAAGGTCCCCGGCATCTGAGGCTGCAGGTTCGATTCCCCATACCGTCCAAAAATACCGGGTCAGGTCGTGTCTCCGGGTGGCGCCACACCCTAACCCTAACCTCTAACCCCTAACCCTGACCATGACCCTGATCCAGGAGCTGACCCTAACCCTAAACCTGACCCTTTCCCTGACCCTGATCCTGACCCTACCCCTGAACATGACCCTGACCCTGATACTGACCCTGTCACTGACCCTTACGTCTGACTCTGACTCTGAATCTGAAGCTGTGCTGATGCTGTGATGATGAATTGAGGATGATGTGATGATACAGTGATGATGCTGTGATGATCATGTGTTGATGTTGTGATAATGTTTTTATGATGGTGCTATGATGCAGTGATCATGCTGTGATGATGTTTTGATGCAGTGGTGCTGCTCTGCTGATGCTGTGTTGACCATATCGTGATGCTGTGATGACGCTGTGATAATGCTGTGATGAATCATTGATGATGCTTTGATGATGCAGCGGTGATGCAGTAATGACCCTGTCGTGATGCTGTGTTCCATACATAACCCTGTGACGCCATTCCGGGACCCGACCCGACCCAGGGATTTTTGGCCCTTATGAGGAATCGAACCTGCAACATAGGGTGCTGGGGTACAGACCTTACCCTGTGACTCCACTCAGGAACCCGCGTAGAGTCATGTCCACAGCTCAGGTCCCAGGTTCGATTCCCCACACCGGCTTCTATACCCAGGGTCATATAGAGTCTCCATCCCCTGGTCCCTAGTTCGATTGCCCGTATCCACCCGTAGTACCTGGTCAGGTACAGTCCCCAGCCCTGGGAACGAAGTTCGATTCCGCACTCCTGCCCCGCGTCCACAGGTAGAGTCGTGTCCCCGGATCGGGTCCCAGGTTTGATTCCCCACACCGGATTCTAGTGTTAGAGCTGTGTAGGGTCTCCAGCCCCGTGTCCCTGGTTTGATTCCCCGTATCGGCCCCTAGACCCCGGGTCGTGTACGGTCCCCAGCCCGGGGAATGAAGTTCGAGTCCCCACTCCTGCCCCGGGTCCCCGGGTAGAGTCTTGTCCCCGGCTCAGGTCCCAGGTTCGATTCCCCACACGGGTTCCTAGTGCCAGGAAGAGTCGTGCCCCCAGGTCTGGTCCTTGGTTCGATTCCACGCACCGACCCCTAGTCCCAGGCTCGGGCAAGGTCCCCAGCCCTGGGAACGAAGTTCGATTCCGCACTCCTGCCCCGCGTCCACAGGTAGAGTCGTGTCCCCGGATCGGGTCCCAGGTTCCATACCCTACACCGGCTTCTAGTCCCAGTGTCGTGTAGTGTCTCCAGCCCCTTGTCCCTGGTTCGATTCCCTACCCCGGCCCCTGGTCCCCGGGTCGGGTACAGTCCTCAGCCCCGGTACCTGGATCTGTTTCCTAAAATGGCCCCGGGTCTTCGGATCGAGTCGGGAACCTGACCCTGTTTCCCAGGTTTGATTCCCCACACCGGATTCTAGTCCCCGGGTCATGTACGGTCCCCAGCCCGGGCAATGAAGTTCGAGTCCCTACTCCTGCCCCGGGTCCCCGGGTAGAGTCTTGTCCCCGGCTCAGGTCCCAGGTTCGATTCCCCACACCGGCTTCTAGTGCCACGGTCGTATAGGGTCTCCAGCCGCGTGTACCAGCTTCAATTCCTTAAAACGGCCCCTAGACCACTGGTAGAGTCATGTCCCCGAATAGGGTCCTTGGTTCGTTTCCACGCACCGACCCCTAGTCCACGGCTCCGGCAAGGTCCCCAGCCCTGGGAACGAAGTTCGATTCCGCACTCCTGCCCCGCGTCCACAGGTAGAGTCGTGTCCCCGGATCGGGTCCCAGGTTCCATACCCTACACCGGCTTCTAGTCCCAGTGTCGTGTAGTGTCTCCAGCCCCTTGTCCCTGGTTCGATTCCCTACCCCGGCCCCTGGTCCCCGGGTCGGGTACAGTCCTCAGCCCCGGTACCTGGATCTGTTTCCTAAAATGGCCCCGGGTCTTCGGATCGAGTCGGGAACCTGACCCTGTTTCCCAGGTTTGATTCCCCACACCGGATTCTAGTCCCCGGGCCGTGTAGGGTCTCCAGCCCCGGGTCCCTGGTTTGATTCCCCGTATCGGCCCCTAGTCCCCGGGTCGTGTACGGTCCCCAGCCCGGGCAATGAAGTTCGAGTCCCAACTCCTGCCCCGGGTCCCCGGGTAGAGTCTTGTCCCCGGCTCAGGTCCCAGGTTCGATTCCCCACACCGGCTTCTAGTGCCACGGTCGTGTAGGGTCTCCAGCCGCGGGTACCAGCTTCAATTCCTTAAAACGGCCCCTAGACCACTGGTAGAGTCATGTCCCCGGATAGGGTCCTTGGTTCGTTTCCACGCACCGACCCCTAGTCCACGGCTCGGGCAAGGTCCCCAGCCCTGGGAACGAAGTTCGATTCCGCACTCCTGCCCCGCGTCCACAGGTAGAGTCGTGTCCCCGGATCGGGTCCCAGGTTCCATACCCTACACCGGCTTCTAGTCCCAGTGTCGTGTAGTGTCTCCAGCCCCTTGTCCCTGGTTCGATTCCCTACCCCGGCCCCTGGTCCCCGGGTCGGGTACAGTCCTCAGCCCCGGTACCTGGATCTGTTTCCTAAAATGGCCCCGGGTCTTCGGATCGAGTCGGGAACCTGACCCTGTTTCCCAGGTTTGATTCCCCACACCGGATTCTAGTCCCCGGGCCGTGTAGGGTCTCCAGCCCCGGGTCCCTGGTTTGATTCCCCGTATCGGCCCCTAGTCCCCGGGTCGTGTACGGTCCCCAGCCCGGGCAATGAAGTTCGAGTCCCAACTCCTGCCCCGGGTCCCCGGGTAGAGTCTTGTCCCCGGCTCAGGTCCCAGGTTCGATTCCCCACACCGGCTTCTAGTGCCACGGTCGTGTAGGGTCTCCAGCCGCGGGTACCAGCTTCAATTCCTTAAAACGGTCCCTAGACCACTGGTAGAGTCATGTCCCCGAATAGGGTCCTTGGTTCGTTTCCACGCACCGACCCCTAGTCCCCGGCTAGCGCAAGGTCCCCAGCCCCGGGAACGAAGTTCGATTCCGCACTCCTGCCCCGCGTCCACAGGTAGAGTCGTGTCCCCGGATCGGGTCCCAGGTTCCATACCCTACACCGGCTTCTAGTCCCAGTGTCGTGCAGGGTCCCCAGCCCCGGGTCACTGTTTCGATTGACCGTATCGGCCCAAAGACCTCTGATAGGGGAACAGTCCCCAGCCCTAGAAAAGAAGTTCGATTCCGCACTCCTGCCCCGCGTCCACATGTAGAGTCGTGTCCCCGGATCGGGTCCCAGATTCCATACCCTACAACGGCTTCTAGTGCCAGGGTCATGCAGGGTCTCCAGCCGCGGGTATCAGCTTCAATTCCTTAAAACGGCCCCTAGTCCACTGGTAGAGTCGTGCCCGGGACATGGCCCTTGGTTCGTTTCCACGCACCGACCCCTAGTCCCCGGCTCCGGCAAGGTCCCCAGCCCCGGGAACGAAGTTCGATTCCGCACTCCTGCCCCACATCCACAGGTAGAGTCGAGTCTCCGACTAAGGTCCCAGGTTGGATTCCCCACACCGGCGTCTAGTGCCAGGGTCGTGTAGGGTCTCCAGCCGCGGGTACCAGCTTCAATTCCTTAAAACGGCCCCTAGTCCACTGGTACAGTCGTGCCCGGGACATGGCCCTTGGTTCGATTCCACGCACCGACCCCTAGTCCCAGGCTCGGCTAGCGCAAGGTCCCCAGCCCTGGGAACGAAGTTCGATTCCGCACTCCTGCCCCGCGTCCACAGGTAGAGTCGTGTCCCCGGATCGGGTCCCAGGTTCCATACCCTACACCGGCTTCTAGTCCCAGTGTCGTGTAGTGTCTCCAGCCCCTTGTCCCTGGTTCGATTCCCTACCCCGGCCCCTGGTCCCCGGGTCGGGTACAGTCCTCAGCCCCGGTACCTGGATCTGTTTCCTAAAATGGCCCCGGGTCTTCGGATCGAGTCGGGAACCTGACCCTGTTTCCCAGGTTTGATTCCCCACACCGGATTCTAGTCCCCGGGCCGTGTAGGGTCTCCAGCCCCGGGTCCCTGGTTTGATTCCCCGTATCGGCCCCTAGTCCCCGGGTCGTGTACGGTCCCCAGCCCGGGCAATGAAGTTCGAGTCCCAACTCCTGCCCCGGGTCCCCGGGTAGAGTCTTGTCCCCGGCTCAGGTCCCAGGTTCGATTCCCCACACCGGCTTCTAGTGCCACGGTCGTGTAGGGTCTCCAGCCGCGGGTACCAGCTTCAATTCCTTAAAACGGTCCCTAGACCACTGGTAGAGTCATGTCCCCGAATAGGGTCCTTGGTTCGTTTCCACGCACCGACCCCTAGTCCCCGGCTAGCGCAAGGTCCCCAGCCCCGGGAACGAAGTTCGATTCCGCACTCCTGCCCCGCGTCCACAGGTAGAGTCGTGTCCCCGGATCGGGTCCCAGGTTCCATACCCTACACCGGCTTCTAGTCCCAGTGTCGTGTAGTGTCTCCAGCCCCTTGTCCCTGGTTCGATTCCCTACCCCGGCCCCTGGTCCCCGGGTCGGGTACAGTCCTCAGCCCCAGTACCTGGATCTGTTTCCTAAAATGGCCCCGGGTCTTCGGATCGAGTCGGGAACCTGACCCTGGTTCCCAGGTTTGATTCCCCACACCGGATTCTAGTCCCCGGGCCGTGTAGGGTCTCCAGCCCCGGGTCCCTGGTTTGATTCCCCGTATCGGCCCCTAGTCCCCGGGTCGTGTACGGTCCCCAGCCCGGGCAATGAAGTTCGAGTCCCAACTCCTGCCCCGGGTCCCCGGGTAGAGTCTTGTCCCCGGCTCAGGTCCCAGGTTTGATTCCCCACACCGGATTCTAGTCCCCGGGCCGTGTAGGGTCTCCAGCCCCGGGTCCCTGGTTTGATTCCCCGTATCGGCCCCTAGTCCCCGGGTCGTGTACGGTCCCCAGCCCGGGCAATGAAGTTCGAGTCCCAACTCCTGCCCCGGGTCCCCGGGTAGAGTCTTGTCCCCGGCTCAGGTCCCAGGTTCGATTCCCCACACCGGCTTCTAGTGCCACGGTCGTGTAGGGTCTCCAGCCGCGGGTACCAGCTTCAATTCCTTAAAACGGTCCCTAGACCACTGGTAGAGTCATGTCCCCGAATAGGGTCCTTGGTTCGTTTCCACGCACCGACCCCTAGTCCCCGGCTAGCGCAAGGTCCCCAGCCCCGGGAACGAAGTTCGATTCCGCACTCCTGCCCCGCGTCCACAGGTAGAGTCGTGTCCCCGGATCGGGTCCCAGGTTCCATACCCTACACCGGCTTCTAGTCCCAGTGTCGTGCAGGGTCCCCAGCCCCGGGTCACTGTTTCGATTGACCGTATCGGCCCAAAGACCTCTGATAGGGGAACAGTCCCCAGCCCTAGAAAAGAAGTTCGATTCCGCACTCCTGCCCCGCGTCCACAGGTAGAGTCGTGTCCCCGGATCGGGTCCCAGGTTCCATACCCTACACCGGCTTCTAGTCCCAGTGTCGTGTAGTGTCTCCAGCCCCTTGTCCCTGGTTCGATTCCCTACCCCGGCCCCTGGTCCCCGGGTCGGGTACAGTCCTCAGCCCCAGTACCTGGATCTGTTTCCTAAAATGGCCCCGGGTCTTCGGATCGAGTCGGGAACCTGACCCTGGTTCCCAGGTTTGATTCCCCACACCGGATTCTAGTCCCCGGGCCGTGTAGGGTCTCCAGCCCCGGGTCCCTGGTTTGATTCCCCGTATCGGCCCCTAGTCCCCGGGTCGTGTACGGTCCCCAGCCCGGGCAATGAAGTTCGAGTCCCAACTCCTGCCCCGGGTCCCCGGGTAGAGTCTTGTCCCCGGCTCAGGTCCCAGGTTTGATTCCCCACACCGGATTCTAGTCCCCGGGCCGTGTAGGGTCTCCAGCCCCGGGTCCCTGGTTTGATTCCCCGTATCGGCCCCTAGTCCCCGGGTCGTGTACGGTCCCCAGCCCGGGCAATGAAGTTCGAGTCCCAACTCCTGCCCCGGGTCCCCGGGTAGAGTCTTGTCCCCGGCTCAGGTCCCAGGTTCGATTCCCCACACCGGCTTCTAGTGCCACGGTCGTGTAGGGTCTCCAGCCGCGGGTACCAGCTTCAATTCCTTAAAACGGTCCCTAGACCACTGGTAGAGTCATGTCCCCGAATAGGGTCCTTGGTTCGTTTCCACGCACCGACCCCTAGTCCCCGGCTAGCGCAAGGTCCCCAGCCCCGGGAACGAAGTTCGATTCCGCACTCCTGCCCCGCGTCCACAGGTAGAGTCGTGTCCCCGGATCGGGTCCCAGGTTCCATACCCTACACCGGCTTCTAGTCCCAGTGTCGTGCAGGGTCCCCAGCCCCGGGTCACTGTTTCGATTGACCGTATCGGCCCAAAGACCTCTGATAGGGGAACAGTCCCCAGCCCTAGAAAAGAAGTTCGATTCCGCACTCCTGCCCCGCGTCCACAGGTAGAGTCGTGTCCCCGGATCGGGTCCCAGGTTCCATACCCTACACCGGCTTCTAGTCCCAGTGTCGTGTAGTGTCTCCAGCCCCTTGTCCCTGGTTCGATTCCCTACCCCGGCCCCTGGTCCCCGGGTCGGGTACAGTCCTCAGCCCCGGTACCTGGATCTGTTTCCTAAAATGGCCCCGGGTCTTCGGATCGAGTCGGGAACCTGACCCTGTTTCCCAGGTTTGATTCCCCACACCGGATTCTAGTCCCCGGGCCGTGTAGGGTCTCCAGCCCCGGGTCCCTGGTTTGATTCCCCGTATCGGCCCCTAGTCCCCGGGTCGTGTACGGTCCCCAGCCCGGGCAATGAAGTTCGAGTCCCAACTCCTGCCCCGGGTCCCCGGGTAGAGTCTTGTCCCCGGCTCAGGTCCCAGGTTCGATTCCCCACACCGGCTTCTAGTGCCACGGTCGTGTAGGGTCTCCAGCCGCGGGTACCAGCTTCAATTCCTTAAAACGGTCCCTAGACCACTGGTAGAGTCATGTCCCCGAATAGGGTCCTTGGTTCGTTTCCACGCACCGACCCCTAGTCCCCGGCTAGCGCAAGGTCCCCAGCCCCGGGAACGAAGTTCGATTCCGCACTCCTGCCCCGCGTCCACAGGTAGAGTCGTGTCCCCGGATCGGGTCCCAGGTTCCATACCCTACACCGGCTTCTAGTCCCAGTGTCGTGTAGTGTCTCCAGCCCCTTGTCCCTGGTTCGATTCCCTACCCCGGCCCCTGGTCCCCGGGTCGGGTACAGTCCTCAGCCCCAGTACCTGGATCTGTTTCCTAAAATGGCCCCGGGTCTTCGGATCGAGTCGGGAACCTGACCCTGGTTCCCAGGTTTGATTCCCCACACCGGATTCTAGTCCCCGGGCCGTGTAGGGTCTCCAGCCCCGGGTCCCTGGTTTGATTCCCCGTATCGGCCCCTAGTCCCCGGGTCGTGTACGGTCCCCAGCCCGGGCAATGAAGTTCGAGTCCCAACTCCTGCCCCGGGTCCCCGGGTAGAGTCTTGTCCCCGGCTCAGGTCCCAGGTTTGATTCCCCACACCGGATTCTAGTCCCCGGGCCGTGTAGGGTCTCCAGCCCCGGGTCCCTGGTTTGATTCCCCGTATCGGCCCCTAGTCCCCGGGTCGTGTACGGTCCCCAGCCCGGGCAATGAAGTTCGAGTCCCAACTCCTGCCCCGGGTCCCCGGGTAGAGTCTTGTCCCCGGCTCAGGTCCCAGGTTCGATTCCCCACACCGGCTTCTAGTGCCACGGTCGTGTAGGGTCTCCAGCCGCGGGTACCAGCTTCAATTCCTTAAAACGGTCCCTAGACCACTGGTAGAGTCATGTCCCCGAATAGGGTCCTTGGTTCGTTTCCACGCACCGACCCCTAGTCCCCGGCTAGCGCAAGGTCCCCAGCCCCGGGAACGAAGTTCGATTCCGCACTCCTGCCCCGCGTCCACAGGTAGAGTCGTGTCCCCGGATCGGGTCCCAGGTTCCATACCCTACACCGGCTTCTAGTCCCAGTGTCGTGCAGGGTCCCCAGCCCCGGGTCACTGTTTCGATTGACCGTATCGGCCCAAAGACCTCTGATAGGGGAACAGTCCCCAGCCCTAGAAAAGAAGTTCGATTCCGCACTCCTGCCCCGCGTCCACATGTAGAGTCGTGTCCCCGGATCGGGTCCCAGATTCCATACCCTACACCGGCTTCTAGTGCCAGGGTCATGCAGGGTCTCCAGCCGCGGGTATCAGCTTCAATTCCTTAAAACGGCCCCTAGTCCACTGGTAGAGTCGTGCCCGGGACATGGCCCTTGGTTCGTTTCCACGCACCGACCCCTAGTCCCCGGCTCCGGCAAGGTCCCCAGCCCCGGGAACGAAGTTCGATTCCGCACTCCTGCCCCACATCCACAGGTAGAATCGAGTCTCCGACTAAGGTCCCAGGTTGGATTCCCCACACCGGCGTCTAGTGCCAGGGTCGTGTAGGGTCTCCAGCCGCGGGTACCAGCTTCAATTCCTTAAAACGGCCCCTAGTCCACTGGTACAGTCGTGCCCGGGACATGGCCCTTGGTTCGATTCCACGCACCGACCCCTAGTCCCAGGCTCGGCTAGCGCAAGGTCCCCAGCCCTGGGAACGAAGTTCGATTCCGCACTCCTGCCCCGCGTCCACAGGTAGAGTCGTGTCCCCGGATCGGGTCCCAGGTTCCATACCCTACACCGGCTTCTAGTCCCAGTGTCGTGTAGTGTCTCCAGCCCCTTGTCCCTGGTTCGATTCCCTACCCCGGCCCCTGGTCCCCGGGTCGGGTACAGTCCTCAGCCCCGGTACCTGGATCTGTTTCCTAAAATGGCCCCGGGTCTTCGGATCGAGTCGGGAACCTGACCCTGTTTCCCAGGTTTGATTCCCCACACCGGATTCTAGTCCCCGGGCCGTGTAGGGTCTCCAGCCCCGGGTCCCTGGTTTGATTCCCCGTATCGGCCCCTAGTCCCCGGGTCGTGTACGGTCCCCAGCCCGGGCAATGAAGTTCGAGTCCCAACTCCTGCCCCGGGTCCCCGGGTAGAGTCTTGTCCCCGGCTCAGGTCCCAGGTTCGATTCCCCACACCGGCTTCTAGTGCCACGGTCGTGTAGGGTCTCCAGCCGCGTGTACCAGCTTCAATTCCTTAAAACGGCCCCTAGACCACTGGTAGAGTCATGTCCCCGGATAGGGTCCTTGGTTCGTTTCCACGCACCGACCCCTAGTCCACGGCTCGGGCAAGGTCCCCAGCCCTGGGAACGAAGTTCGATTCCGCACTCCTGCCCCGCGTCCACAGGTAGAGTCGTGTCCCCGGATCGGGTCCCAGGTTCCATACCCTACACCGGCTTCTAGTCCCAGTGTCGTGTAGGGTCTCCAGCCCCTTGTCCCTGGTTCGATTCCCTACCCCGGCCCCTGGTCCCCGGGTCGGGTACAGTCCTCAGCCCCGGTACCTGGATCTGTTTCCTAAAATGGCCCCGGGTCTTCGGATCGAGTCGGGAACCTGACCCTGTTTCCCAGGTTTGATTCCCCACACCGGATTCTAGTCCCCGGGCCGTGTAGGGTCTCCAGCCCCGGGTCCCTGGTTTGATTCCCCGTATCGGCCCCTAGTCCCCGGGTCGTGTACGGTCCCCAGCCCGGGCAATGAAGTTCGAGTCCCAACTCCTGCCCCGGGTCCCCGGGTAGAGTCTTGTCCCCGGCTCAGGTCCCAGGTTCGATTCCCCACACCGGCTTCTAGTGCCACGGTCGTGTAGGGTCTCCAGCCGCGGGTACCAGCTTCAATTCCTTAAAACGGTCCCTAGACCACTGGTAGAGTCATGTCCCCGAATAGGGTCCTTGGTTCGTTTCCACGCACCGACCCCTAGTCCCCGGCTAGCGCAAGGTCCCCAGCCCCGGGAACGAAGTTCGATTCCGCACTCCTGCCCCGCGTCCACAGGTAGAGTCGTGTCCCCGGATCGGGTCCCAGGTTCCATACCCTACACCGGCTTCTAGTCCCAGTGTCGTGCAGGGTCCCCAGCCCCGGGTCACTGTTTCGATTGACCGTATCGGCCCAAAGACCTCTGATAGGGGAACAGTCCCCAGCCCTAGAAAAGAAGTTCGATTCCGCACTCCTGCCCCGCGTCCACATGTAGAGTCGTGTCCCCGGATCGGGTCCCAGATTCCATACCCTACACCGGCTTCTAGTGCCAGGATCATGCAGGGTCTCCAGCCGCGGGTATCAGCTTCAATTCCTTAAAACGGCCCCTAGTCCACTGGTAGAGTCGTGCCCGGGACATGGCCCTTGGTTCGTTTCCACGCACCGACCCCTAGTCCCCGGCTCCGGCAAGGTCCCCAGCCCCGGGAACGAAGTTCGATTCCGCACTCCTGCCCCACATCCACAGGTAGAGTCGAGTCTCCGACTAAGGTCCCAGGTTGGATTCCCCACACCGGCGTCTAGTGCCAGGGTCGTGTAGGGTCTCCAGCCGCGGGTACCAGCTTCAATTCCTTAAAACGGCCCCTAGTCCACTGGTACAGTCGTGCCCGGGACATGGCCCTTGGTTCGATTCCACGCACCGACCCCTAGTCCCAGGCTCGGCTAGCGCAAGGTCCCCAGCCCTGGGAACGAAGTTCGATTCCGCACTCCTGCCCCGCGTCCACAGGTAGAGTCGTGTCCCCGGATCGGGTCCCAGGTTCCATACCCTACACCGGCTTCTAGTCCCAGTGTCGTGTAGTGTCTCCAGCCCCTTGTCCCTGGTTCGATTCCCTACCCCGGCCCCTGGTCCCCGGGTCGGGTACAGTCCTCAGCCCCGGTACCTGGATCTGTTTCCTAAAATGGCCCCGGGTCTTCGGATCGAGTCGGGAACCTGACCCTGTTTCCCAGGTTTGATTCCCCACACCGGATTCTAGTCCCCGGGTCGTGTACGGTCCCCAGCCCGGGCAATGAAGTTCGAGTCCCAACTCCTGCCCCGGGTCCCCGGGTAGAGTCTTGTCCCCGGCTCAGGTCCCAGGTTCGATTCCCCACACCGGCTTCTAGTGCCACGGTCGTATAGGGTCTCCAGCCGCGTGTACCAGCTTCAATTCCTTAAAACGGCCCCTAGACCACTGGTAGAGTCATGTCCCCGAATAGGGTCCTTGGTTCGTTTCCACGCACCGACCCCTAGTCCACGGCTCGGGCAAGGTCCCCAGCCCTGGGAACGAAGTTCGATTCCGCACTCCTGCCCCGCGTCCACAGGTAGAGTCGTGTCCCCGGATCGGGTCCCAGGTTCCATACCCTACACCGGCTTCTAGTCCCAGTGTCGTGTAGTGTCTCCAGCCCCTTGTCCCTGGTTCGATTCCCTACCCCGGCCCCTGGTCCCCGGGTCGGGTACAGTCCTCAGCCCCGGTACCTGGATCTGTTTCCTAAAATGGCCCCGGGTCTTCGGATCGAGTCGGGAACCTGACCCTGGTTCCCAGGTTTGATTCCCCACACCGGATTCTAGTCCCCGGGCCGTGTAGGGTCTCCAGCCCCGGGTCCCTGATTTGTTTCCCCCTATCGGCCCCTAGTCC
Organism: Clangula hyemalis; assembly: GCA_963989345.1. The sequence continues at coordinate 203,394 of CAXDIO010000180.1, forward strand.
CCGGGTCGTGTACGGTCCCCAGCCCGGGCAATGAAGTTCGAGTCCCAACTCCTGCCCCGGGTCCCCGGGTAGAGTCTTGTCCCCGGCTCAGGTCCCAGGTTCGATTCCCCACACCGGCTTCTAGTGCCACGGTCGTGTAGGGTCTCCAGCCGCGTGTACCAGCTTCAATTCCTTAAAACGGCCCCTAGTCCACTGGTAGAGTCATGTCCCCGGATAGGGTCCTTGGTTCGTTTCCACGCACCGACCCCTAGTCCACGGCTCCGGCAAGGTCCCCAGCCCCGGGAACGAAGTTCCATTCCGCACTCCTGTCCCGGTTCCCTAGGTAGAGTCGTGTCCCCGGATCGGGTCCCAGGTTCCATACCCTACACCGGCTTCTAGTCCCAGTGTCGTGCAGGGTCCCCAGCCCCGGGTCACTGTTTCGATTGACCGTATCGGCCCAAAGACCTCTGATAGGGGAACAGTCCCCAGCCCTAGAAAAGAAGTTCGATTCCGCACTCCTGCCCCGCGTCCACATGTAGAGTCGTGTCCCCGGATCGGGTCCCAGATTCCATACCCTACACCGGCTTCTAGTGCCAGGGTCATGCAGGGTCTCCAGCCGCGGGTATCAGCTTCAATTCCTTAAAACGGCCCCTAGTCCACTGGTAGAGTCGTGCCCGGGACATGGCCCTTGGTTCGTTTCCACGCACCGACCCCTAGTCCCCGGCTCCGGCAAGGTCCCCAGCCCCGGGAACGAAGTTCGATTCCGCACTCCTGCCCCACATCCACAGGTAGAGTCGAGTCTCCGACTAAGGTCCCAGGTTGGATTCCCCACACCGGCGTCTAGTGTCAGGGTCGTGTAGGGTCTCCAGCCGCGGGTACCAGCTTCAATTCCTTAAAACGGCCCCTAGTCCACTGGTACAGTCGTGCCCGGGACATGGCCCTTGGTTCGATTCCACGCACCGACCCCTAGTCCCAGGCTCGGCTAGCGCAAGGTCCCCAGCCCTGGGAACGAAGTTCGATTCCGCACTCCTGCCCCGCGTCCACAGGTAGAGTCGTGTCCCCGGATCGGGTCCCAGGTTCCATACCCTACACCGGCTTCTAGTCCCAGTGTCGTGTAGTGTCTCCAGCCCCTTGTCCCTGGTTCGATTCCCTACCCCGGCCCCTGGTCCCCGGGTCGGGTACAGTCCTCAGCCCCGGTACCTGGATCTGTTTCCTAAAATGGCCCCGGGTCTTCGGATCGAGTCGGGAACCTGACCCTGGTTCCCAGGTTTGATTCCCCACACCGG